>JAQQPU010008645.1:17263-35011 GCA_029168905.1 Artemia sp. Kazakhstan ARC1039 | reverse complement strand
GTAAAACTCTAAACTCTTAACTAAAACTAAACTAAACTAGATCTCTATCAAAAACTTTAAGCTAAGACTCTTAGGTAAAAACTCTAAACTCTTAACTATAACTAAACTCAACTTCAACTCTAACTAAAGCTCTAAGCTAAGACTCTAGGCTAAAACTCTAAACTCTTAACTAAAACTTAACTAAACTACAACTTTAATTAAAACTCTAAGCTATGACTCTAAGCTAAAACTCTAAATTCTTAACTATACCTAAACTAAACTTCAACTTTAGCTAAAATCTAAGCTAAGACTCTAAGGTAAAACTCGAAACTCTTAACCAAAACTAAACTAAACTAGAACTGTAACAAAAACTATAAGCTAAGACTTTAAGCTAAAGCTCTAAACTCTTAGCTATTACTAAACTAAAATTCAACTCTAACTAAAACTCTAAGCTAAGACTCTAAGCTAAAACTCTAAACTCTTAACTAAAACTAAACTAGAACTCTAACAAAAACTCTAAGCTAAGACTCTAAGGTTTAACTCTAAACTCTTAACTATAACTAAACTAAACTAGAACTCTAACAAAAACTCTAAACTAACACTCTAAGGTAAAACTCTAAACTCTTAGCTAAAACTAAAGTAAACTAGAACTTCAACAAAAACTCTAAGCTAAGACTATAAGCTAAGACTCTAGGCTAAATCTCTAAACTCTTAACTAAAACTTAACTAAACTATAACTTTACCTAAGACTCTAAGCTATGACTCTAAGCTAAAACTCTAAATTCTTAACTATAACTAAACTAAACTTTAACACTAACTAAAACTCTAAGCTAAGACTCAAAGCTAAAACTCCGAACTCTTAACTATAGCTAAACTCAACTTCAACTCTAACTAAACTCTAAGCTAAGACTCTAGGCTAAAACTCTCAACTCTTAACTATAACTAAACTAAACTTCAACTCTTACCAAAACTCTAGGCTAAGACTCTAAGCTAAAACTCTAAACTCTTAACTAAAACTAAACTAAAACTCTAACAAAAACTCTAAGCTAAGACTCTAAGCTAAAACTCTAAACTCTTAGCTAATACTAAACTAAATTTCAACTCTAACTAAGACTCTAAGCTAAAAACTCTAAACTCTTAACTAAAACTAAACTAAACTAGAACTCTAACAAAAACTCTAATCTAAGACTCTAAGCTAGAACTCTAAACTCTTAACTAAAACTAAAGTAAACTTCAACTCTAACTAAAACTCTAAGCTAAGACTCTAAGGTAAAACTCCGAATTCTTAACTATAACTAAACTAAACTAGAACTCTAACAAAAACTCTAAGCTAACACTCTAAGGTAAAACTCTAAACTCTTAACTAAAACTAAAGTAAACTAGAACTTCAACAAAAAGTCTAGGCTAAGACTATAAGCTAAGACTCTAGGTTAAATCTCTAAACTCTTAACTAAAATTTAACAAAATTACAACTTTACCTAAAACTCTAAGATTTGACTCTAGGCTAAAACTCTAAAAACTTAACTATAACTAAACTAAACTTCAACACTAACTAAAACTCTAAGCTAAGACTCAAAGCTAAGACTCCGAACTCTTAACTATAGCTAAACTCAACTTCAACTCTAACTAAACTCTAAGCTAAGATTCTAGGCTAAAACTCTCAACTCTTAACTATAACTAAACTAAACTTCAATTCTAACTAAAACTCTAGGCTAAGACTCAAAGCTAGAACTCCAAACTCTTAACTATAGCTAAACTCAAATTCAACTCTAACTAAACTCTAAGCTAAGACTCTAGGCTAAAAATCTCAACTCTTAACTATAACTAAACTAAACTTCAACTCTTACCAAAACTCTAGGCTAAGACTCTAAGCTAAAACTCTAAACTCTTAACTATAACTAAACTTCAACTCTAACTAAAACTCTAAGCTAAGAATCTAAGCTAAAACTATAAAGTAAAACTAAACTAAACTAAACTAAACTTCAACTCTAACTAAAACTCTAAGCTAAGACTCTAAGGTAAAACTCTAAACTCTTAACTAAAACTAAACTAGAACTCTAACAAAAACTCTAAGCTAAGACTCGAAGCTAAAAACTCTAAACTCTTAACTTTAACTAAACTAAACTTCAACTCTAACTAAAGCTCTAAGCTAAACTCTAGACTAAAACTCTAAACTCTTAAATAAAACTTAACTAAGCTACAACTTTAACTAAAACTCTAAGCTATGACTCTAAGCTAAAACTCTAAATTCTTACTATAACTAAACTAGACTTCAACTCTAACTAAAACTCTAAGCTAAGACTCTAAGGTAGAACTCTAAACTCTTAACTAAAACTAAACTAAACTATAACTCTAACAAAACCTCTAAGCTAAGACTCCAAGCTAAAAACTCTAAACTCTTAACTATAAATAAACTAAACTTCAACTCTAACTAAAGCTCTAAGCTAAGACTCTAGGCTAAAACCCTAAGTTCTTAACTAAAACTTAACTAAGCTACAACTTTAACTAAAACTCTAAGCTAAGTCTCTAAGCTAAAAAATCTAAACTCTTAACTAAAACTAAACTAAACTAGAACACTAACAAAAACTCTAATCTAAGACTCTAATCTAAAACTATAAAGTAAAACTAAACTAAGCTAAACTTCAACTCAAACTAAAACTCTAAACTAAGACTCTAAGGTAAAACTCTTAACTCTTAACTAAAACTAAACTAAACTACAACTTTAATTAAAACTCTAAGCTAGGACTCTAAGCTAAATTTCTAAATTCTTAACTATACCTAAACTAAACTTCAACTCTAGCTAAAAATCTAAGCTAAGACTCTAAGGTAAAACTCGAAACTCTTAACCAAAACTAAACTAAACTAGAACTGTAACCAAAACTCTAAGCTAAGACTTTAAGCTAAAACTCTAAACTCTTAGCTATTACTAAACTAAACTTCAACTCTAACTAAAGCTCTCAGCTAAGACTCTAAGCTAAAACTCTAAACTCTTAACTAAAACTAAACTAGAACTCTAACAAAAACTCTAAGCTAAGACTCTAAGCTAAAACTCTAAACTCTTAGCTATTACTAAACTAAACTTCAACTCTAACTAAAACTCTAACCTAAGACTCTAATCTAAAAATTCTAAACTCTCAACTAAAACTAAACTAAACTAGAACTCTAACAAAACTCTAATCTAAGACTCTAAGCTAGAACTCTAAACTCTTAACTAAAACTAAAGTAAAATTCAACTGTAACTAAAACTCCAAGCTAAGACTCTAAGGTAAAACTCCAAACTCTTAACTATAACTAAACTAAACTAGAACTCTAACAAAAACTCTAAGCTAACACTCTAAGGTAAAACTCTAAACTCTTAACTAAAACTAAAGTAAACTAGAACTTCAACAAAAACTCTAGGCTAAGACTATAAGCTAAGACTCTAGGTTAAATCTCTAAACTATTAACTAAAACTTAACTAAACTACAACTTTACCTAAAACTCTAAGCTTTGACTCTAAGCTAAAACTCTAAATTCTTAACTATAACTAAACTAAACTTCGACACTAACTAAAACTCTAAGCTAAGACTCAAAGCTAAAACTCCGAACTCTTAACTATAGCTAAACTCAACTTCAACTCTAACAAAACTCTAAGCTAAGACTCTAGGCTAAAACTCTCAACTCTTAACTATAACTAAATTAAACTTCAACTCTAACTAAAAATCTAGGCTAAGACTCAAAGCTAGAACTCCAAACTCTTAACTATAGCTAAACTCAACTTCAACTCTAACTAAACTCTAAGCTAAGACTCTAGGCTAAAACTCTCAACTCTAAACTATAACTAAACTAAACTTCAACTCTTACCAAAACTCTAGGCTAAGACTCTAAGCTAAAACTCTAAACTCTTGACTATAACTAAACTTCAACTCTAACTAAAACTTTAAGCTAAGAATTTAAGCTAAAACTATAAAGTAAAACTAAACTAAACTAAACTTCAACTCTAACTAAAACTCTAAGCTAAGACTCTAAGCTAAAAACTCTAAACTCTTAAGTTTAACTAAACTAAACTTCAACTCTAACTAAGGCTCTAAGCTAAGACTGTAGACTAAAACTCCAAACTTTTAAATAAAACTTAACTAAGCCACAACTTTAACTAAAACTCTAAGCTATGACTCTAAGCTAAAACTCTAAATTCTTACTATATCTAAACTAGACTTCAACTCTAACTAAAACTCTAAGCTAAGACTCTAAGGTAAAACTCTAAACTCTTAACTAAAACCAAACTAAACTAGAACTCTAACAAAACCTCTGAGCTAAGACTCTAAGCTAAAACTCTAAACTCTTAACTATTACAAAACTAAACTTCAACTCTAACTAAAACTCTAGGCTAAGACTCTAAGCTAAAAACTCTTAACTATAACTAAACTAAACTTCAACTCTAACTAAAGCTCTAAGCTAAGACTCTAGGCTAAAACTCTAAACTCTGAACTAAAACTTAACTAAGCTACAACTTTAACTAAATCTCTGAGCTATGACTCTAAGCTAAAACTCTAAATTCTTACTATAACTGAACTAGACTTCAACTCTAACTAAAACTCTAAGCTAACCCTCTAAGGTAAAACTCTAAACTCTTAACTAAAACTAAGCCAAACTAGAACTCTAACAAAAACTCTAAGCTAAAACTCTAAACTCTTAACTATTACTAAACTAAACTTCAACTCTAACTAAAACTCTAAGCTAAGACTCTAGGCTAAAACTCTAAACTCTTAACTAAATCTAAACTAAACTAGAACTCTAACAAGAACTCTAAGCTAAGACTCTAAGCTAAAAACTCTATACTCTTAACTATAACTAAACTAATCTTCAACTTTAACTAAACCTCTAAGCTAAGACTCTAGGCTAAAATTCTAAACTCTTAACTAAAACTAAACTAAACTAGAACTCTAACAAAAACCCTAAGATAAGACTCTAAGCTAAAAACTCTAAACTCTTCACAATAACTAAACTAAACTTCATTTCTAACTAAAGCTCTAAGCTAAGACTCTAAGCTAAAACTCTAAACTCTTAACTAAAACTCAACTAAACCACAACTTTAACTAGAACTCTAAGCTAAGTCTCTAAGCTAAAACCTCTAAACTCTTAACTAAAACTAAACTAAACTAGAACTCTAACAAAAACTCTAAGCTAAGACTCTAATCTAAAACTATAAAGTAAAGCTAAACTAAGCTAAACTTCAACTCAAACTAAAACTCTAAGCTAAGACTCTAAGGTAAAACTCTAAACTCTTAACTGAAACTAAACTAAACAGGATCTCTAACAAAAACTCTAAGCTAAGACTCTTAGCTAAAAACTCTAAACTCTTAACTATAACTAAACTAAACTTCAACCCTAACTAAAGCTCTAAGCTAAGACTCTAGGCTAAAGCTCTAAACTCTTAACTAAAACTTAACTAAACTAACAGCTTTAATTAAAACTCTAAGCTATGACTCTAAGCTAAAACTCCTAATTCTTAACTATAACTAAACTAAACTTCAACTCTAACTAAAAATCTAAGCTAAGACTCTAAGGTATAACTCGAAACTCTTAACCAAAACTAAACTCACCCACTTTATAATACCATAACCCAACATTGGGATAAAAGAAAAAAATGTATATCATTTTCAAGTTATGAACCAAGAACCCGTTTCAGACAAAATACCTGAACGCCTGGCTTATATCACCTGAATTTACCAATGATAATTACTATGTTCACTGAGAGACAGACGGCAGAGAATTTAGTCTTAAAAACGTTTTATTTCTGTGAAGTACTTGAAAAGCATTTTAAATCAGATAGCCTATACCTGAACGGGTATCACAAAACATATTTTAAATACGATACATAAAGAAATGATTATTTACTCTGTCTATTATTTATTCAGAATATTAACGGGGTGTGCTGCCCCCTCAACTCCACCATACCAAATCACAAAACATGATCATTACAGATCTTTTTCAATTATGTACGTCATGGTTTTAAACAGCCGTGATTTGGTCAAAGGTTCTCTTTACCCAGGCATATAGACATCACCATCGACTTATTATAATAGCCTAATTTACCTGTCTCATATCCGGCCAATTTTGTTTCTTTTTTTGTTTTTTTTTTACTGATGCATTGACTATGCAAAAAATGATGCAACAGTGCTGGTAAATCTCTTTATATAACCCTTTCCATGTAACCCCCTCCCTCACAATTTTGAAGACAGTTTAAAGTCCAAACGCCTCACTTTTTACAAAAACTAAAGTTTTGCCGCTGCTTAAAGCAAGTTTGTATTTATAGGAGATGTATTGTTCAATTATAGTCTTAAAAACGAGATATTTCTGTAAAGTACATAAGAAACATTTAGAGCCAAATAGTCTATACCTGTATGGTATATCATAAAACATATTTTTAAATACGATACATGAAAAAAAATACAATTTTGATTATCTAGTTCATCTATTATTTATTCAGAATATTAATGGAGGGCACCACCTTCCATCAACTCCTCTTTTTTCTTCAATAATCATCCCTCCCCCCTTAGTAAATTTATACGTGCATACAAGTAGCTGATTATTAGCCGAGTAAGTGATGTTCATTTCATAGAGTTTGCCTAATTAAGACTGCAGTGAAATATGGATGGAATTTCACGAGAAGCGACTAAGTACCCTTTTAGTCAAAATATCTAAACAGCTGTTATAGAGCATGCAAATTTTATCGTAGATATGTAACCCATTGTCAAGCCGAAACATATCACGTTTTTTATGATAATTCAAGAATAATGTATATTCACTTACCCTCAAGATTCTATATATTCATGGTAGGTGCATTTAACCGATGATATTGGAAATTTATTCGTGTATAATTCATTATACACCCATGTTTGGACCAGAAAAATGTGTGCTAGCTCAGAAACCAGTCTGGTAACTCATTTATCGTTCGTAGTAATAGGTGACTGCACCTGGTAAGGCGTGTACCGTTCAAACTGCACTGTATATTCATGCCTCAGGCGTAGGATTATTATAGCAATATGCATTACTACTCACTTTTTACTGTTAAAAAGTGAATTACAACTTTCCATTTCCAATCAAATGAGCCCTCTATGAAATTTATACGAGCATCACTACCATAAATGCCATGTATACCCCCAGGGCATAACTTACAAAGCCTTTCCTTGGGCCCTGGAGGGTATTGTCGACACCGGAGATATTGTTATCTGTACTTCGAACTATTTTTAACAAAATGTATATCTCAAATTTTTATCTGATGCATTTCAACCGCGGAGGATGGGAGGGGCTAGTTGCCCTTCAATCTCTTTAGAATCTTAAAAAGTGAATGAAAATTTTCAATTTCCAATCAAATGAACCCTCTCCGAAGTTTATACAAGCATTCATTCCATAAAAACGATATATGCCCCCAGAGCATTACTTACAATCTTCCTCCGGGCCATGGGGGTTGCGTCGACACAGGAGTTTTTTTTAACTGACCTTTGAATTATTTTAATGAAATGGATATTTTAAACATTTTATCAGATAAGCTTGGGGAAAAAGGGCGTGTGGGATGGGGGGGGGGCTAGTTGCCCTCGGATATCTTTTGACTTTTAAGAAGTGACCTAGAACTTTCAATTTCCAATCAAATGAGCCCTCTCTGAAGTTTCTACGAGCATCCCTTTCATAAGAAAAATACACGCCCCTCGGACAACACTTACAACGCCTACTTCCTCGCCCTGGGGGGTTGTGTTGACACCGAAGTTTTCTTATCTAATTTTTGAACAATTGAAAAAAAACTCGCTATCTCAAAAAATTGTAGCGGATGGTTTTGGGGGGAAAAGGGCGTGGGGGAGGAGGACTAGTGGCTCTTAAATTTCTCGACTCTTAAAAAGTGAACTAGAACTTTCAATTTCCAATCAAATGAGCCCTTTAAGAGGTTTATACGAGCATCCATTTCATAAGAACAATACATGCTTTTAGGGCATAATTTAGAAAATCTTCCTCGGGCCCTGGGGGGTTCTCTGACACCGGAAATTTTCTTATCCGATCTTTGAACTATTTTTAACTAAATTTCTACCTCAAAATTTTCATCAGATGGGTTTGGTTAAAGAAGGAGTGGGAGGGGGCTAGTTGCCCTCGGATCCCTTTTGACTATTTAAAGCTGAGCTCGAAGTTACAATTTACAATCAAATGAGCCCTGTCTGAATTTTCTACGAGCATCCGCTTCATAAGCGCAATATAAGCCCAAGGGCATAACTTACAACGTCTGTTCCGGGCTTTTGGGAGGGGGGTTGTGTCGACACCTGAGTCTTTGTTATCTGATTTTTGAACAATTTTTAACTTAATTTTTATTTCAAAATTTTTATCGGATGCAATTGGGGACAAAGTGGTGTGGGGGGAGGCTAGTTTCCCTCTAATCTCTTTTGACTCTAAAAAACTGAACTAGAACTTTCAATTTCCAATCAAATCAGCCCTCTGAAGATTTTATGAGCATCCCCTCCATAAGAACCATATATTCCCCCAGGGCAGAACTTACAACGCCTGCCCTCGGGCTCTGGCGGGCTGTGTCAACCCCGGAGTTTTTGTTATATGGTGTTTGAACTATTCTAAAAAAATCACTATATCAAAGTTCTTATCGGATGGGTTTGAGGAGAAAAGGGCCTGGAGGGGGGGGGGCTAGGTGTCCTTTAGTCTCTTTTGACTCTTAAAAAGTGATTTAGTACTTTCAATTTCCAATAAAGTGAGCCCTCTTTGAAGTTAATACAATTATCCCTCCAATAAGAACCATATATGCCCCCAGGGCATAATTTACAACGCCTGCCTCGGGCCCTTGGAGGTTGTTTCGACACTGGAGTTTTGGTTATATGATCTTAGAACTATTTTTAACAGAATAGAAATCTCAAAATTTGTATCGGATACGTTTGAGAAAAGAGGGCTTGGGGGGCTGGTTACCCTCCGATATCTTTTGACGCTCAAAAAGTCAACAAGAACTTTCAATTTCCAATCAAATGAGCCCTCTCTGAAGTTTATATGATTATCTTTTCCATAAGAACCATACATTTCCTAAGGCATACTTATAGCCCTTGCATTGAAGACTGTAGGGGGAATAATAATAATAATAATAATAATTTATTTTTAACCCGCTAAGGTAACAAAAGCGGAGTATAAATAAAAGAAAAGAAAAAATACATACAAATCGACTAAATACACAGTAAAGACACTAAATCAATGAAGGAGGCGTACAAACCCATGATGAGCTGGGAGAGCCTTCACTGTCTGGGGGAGTTTGTCAGCAAGCTCAACTAGCTTTTCAGTTATATCTGGAAGCCCAAAAACTGAGACAAGGTTACGGTTCCGGTACCACGGAGGCAAATACAGTAGAAAACGCGAGAACCGAAAATAATAAGAACGTAATGACCGGGTATTTTTTCGCCCAAGAATGGGATAAACACCAGAAAGGAACAAAATTGAATGATCAGTAAAAACAGAATACAATTTAGCAAGGGTCTTCCTACTGTATTTCCCCCGATTGGCAACAATTTTGGAGTAAGATACTTGGATCTTTTTCTTACAATTCGCCACGGCTTGTTCTCGGAGAGATTTAAGATTTTTAGCAATGTTTATACCCAACCACCGAAAAGAAGAGACACATGGGACAGAAAAAGAAGCGCAATCTAAAGGCGAGTTACAATTACTGTTAAACGAAAGATATTCACATTTAGAGAAATTCAGTGATAGACCAATCTTACTAAGGTTTGTTGCAACTGTAGATACAGAAACAGAAAGACCTTTTCTAGTCCTACTAATTAGAAGTATATCATCAGCATACGCTATGTAAGAAAGATTAATCGCCTGAAAAATACAAGTGGTTGGGATAGAAGATAAAACAGAAGAAATGCAAAGTTTAAAGATAGAAGGGGAAAGGACAGCACCTTGTCTGACACCACGCCGAACCGGAATTTTAGAATCGGAAATAACCCCTTCAGCTTTTATTCGTAGAAAAGAATTGGCATACCAATAACGAAGGAGAGAAACCAGAGAAAGATTAATGCCGTGACTAAAAAGGGAAAACAGAGCTTGTGAGTGGACGACGCTGTCAAAAGCCTTGGAAAGGTCCAAGGCGCAAAGATGGAGTTCATATCCCTTTTTAGTCGCATCGATAAGAAGATTAATTAGAACTCGATGGGCTTGCTGGCACCCTACCCCAGACGAAAATCCAAGCTGATTTTCGCCAAAATGTGCACTCGATATGGACGGAAGAAGAACATATTCAAAAACTTTACTGAGATTGCATGACACAGTTATTGGCCGATACGACGAGCAATCGCTAGGAGGTTTCCCTCTTTTAAGAATTGATGTTACAGACCCACATAGGAAGCTATCCGGTACCGCAGACGCACACAAGCACATTTGGAAAAGCAACTGCAGGTGTTGAAAAAGAAGTGGGCAATCAACTTTTAAATGGTTGGCAGAAATGCCATCGCAATCGAGGGAATTTGATTTCAACCTTTTTACTGCCTGCTGAACCACAGAGAGCTCGACAGACAAAATCTGAGTTTGGCTCAGCGATACGGGAAGTGCGGCAATGAGAAGTTTCGAAAAAACCGAATGGACATGATAATTCACTGAACTAAAAACTTTACTGTAATAACTATGCCATGCACCGGCACTAATCGGGCTTGTAGCAAAAGAATCATCAAGTTTTTCAGAATTAATTACCTTTTGCCAATCAGATTTACTTAACGGGAAATTCGATATTTTTGATTTAGTCGAGCGCAGGTATTTTTTATATTCTAATTTTGTCTTTTGCTTTATTTGATGAATAACCCCTTCAGACGGACGACCACAAGAAACCCAAATCCGCAACCAAAACTTTGCTTTATTTTTAATCGATTTCAATTCAGGATCCCACGACCACTCCGGTTTACGCGTGTTTCGCCTGACTCGCTCCTGTGGTACAGCGGTCAATTCAGCTGTTTTAAGGCAAGATACTAATTTTAGATAATAATCATTTAGAGTATTTTTATCATTTGAAGACTTACAACTAAGCTGTAGAAGGTGGAAAGGAACTTGAATTGTAGCAAGTAGCATAGCTAGCGTAGAAATATACAGCGATAAATTTATCTTATTCCAATTTCGACGGAAAACCCATCTTCGTCCTGCTTGTAAAGCATTACGATTAGTACAAATCGGTATTTGAAAAACAAACGAAATCGGTAGGTGATCTAAATCGCAATGATCTTCATGAACAGTTACAGTAGAAACGGGTAGGCCCGGAGAACAAACAACATGATCAATATTACTTTGACTACCGGAATGATGAAGATAAGAATATATACAAGTTTTTTCAACCAGCTTAAACTGCGGCAGCGAATCAAATATCAAATCCGAGCGAATATTCGATGACAGCAGGTCAGCGTTAAAGTCTCCAGCGATCAAAAAACGATAACCTTGATTTGAGACGGATTCCAAAAGTTTCTGTAATACACTGCAAGTCTTAGCGAATCTGTTAAGAGACTGAACCGATTTTCTGTCACAAGGCAAGTAAACATTTACGATCACTAAATCGTTAATCCGCACGGCCAAAATGTTAGGATCACTGTGAAAAAGCACAGGCGAGTAGCAAGCAACACTATTTCGGTTCAGTATACATGCAAGCCCACCCGACGGCCGTCCGAAAGTAGTTCGTGCCGCCGATACGAATACGACGTGATTAGCACTTCTTTTTAGCAGGTTTGTATTAGCCGACGATAATAAGTGTTCTTGCAAACAGACAATGTCATAGTTACATGCAAGTTCGTCAATAACATGCTCTTTTCTTCTGGTACCATTTATGTTGTACGAGACAGCTGAAAGGGACTGCATCATTTTCGGGCACTACTCGAAACGCGAGACTTGAGCACTGGACATTTCAAACTAAAGGATGTATGATCACCGTTGCAGTTCGCACATTTGGGGCTATTTTGGCAAGGCGTTTCCTTAGTGGCAGTATGATTACCGGCACAACGAGCACATTTATCAACAGGACTGGTGCAATCCTTCATCATGTGATCTGGGGATCGGCATTTGAAGCAGCAACGGGGTACACTGATGAAATCGTACACACGGAATATTTCGTAACCTATTTTCAGGCCGTTCTTGATGGCATTGCCTTTTGCGAATGTATCCGAAAACTCTAGCTTAATTGTTTGTGAAGAGCCGAAACGAGTGGCTTCAGTCACACCAGGGTACGAATTTAGTCCAGCAATGTCAAAATCCTCAGGGATACCTCTAGCAATCCCAAGGTGACGCTTAAGCACAGTTTTAGTGGTAGCACCCGATGCGGCTGCACTAATCGAATTGCAGAAATCCGAAATAACAGATTTCTCAATGTTGACATACAACTTGTCACCTCGTGGGCGGACACTGGAAACTGACTCGTGACCTGACAATTGGTCTAAGAATTCCTTTCGACTTTTGGGGTTGCAAACTGTTTGCGGAAGGTTTGAAACAATCACTGTAGCATGGCTACTCGATAGTGAAGAAGCAGCATCCCCAGGCTGGGGTAGCGGTGGAAAATTGGCTGAATAAGACTCGAACTGATTGGATATAGTTTTTAGATGCAAGTTCAGTTCATTGATTTTCGAGAGCAAAGCCGAGTAAGCCGAAGCCGGGATAACTGGCACTTCCGAAGGGCTTCGAATGACGAAAGTCGGAATTGTAAAACAATCTGAATCACCTTTTCTCAGCATTTCCAAGATATCACCAAGGTGACTAGATGGTGCCTTCGTTCCGGTTCGCTTCTGAAATGGCGCATCAGGATCCAGCTTCAAGCCCAGCCATTTCTTTGCGATCACAATCACTTCGCAATCAAAAAACTCCGCTCCAAATCTTTTGATAGTCTCATCATCTATTCCCTCTTCCTTGTTTCGCTGAACGAAATTCAACACGGGCGAATAATGCAAATTCTCACTCTGTTCAAACATCATGACGTAACAAGCTCTATGCACAGCAGCATGGGATGTTGCGCGCACGACTGACGAATTCTGCTTTGTTTGCACAGACAAACGCCTCTGAGACTTCAAATGCCTCCGTCCACACAATACTAGGAACAAGGGAAGTGTCGGGACCCACTCACCAATTCCCCGCAATTTAAGGGTAACTAAATACCGGCAGGTACATACGGCGCTTGCGGCAGGAACCCTCCCCTCTTCTGCCTGTTGTCTAGTATATGTTATCAATCAATATTCTGTTCCGGAAACTACTTTAGAATTTTGGCTTATATTCAGTCAGTACAGTAGGTGGCAACACTGCTCTAAAAATTCGGGCGCACTATCCACAGCGCAACAATCAAGCTCTGGCAACGCAGCTAGATCTAGAATTCATTTCGGCCATACCGCTGCTGTCCATAAAGAATACAATCCTCTAGGGTAATTAAATGTTTCTGTCTGAGTCTCTGTACTTATTAAGTCACTAAATCTCAAGGGAATTTATTTCAGTAAAAAATGTCAATAGCCAGAGAATAAATAAGCCGATTATAAATGTCTGTAGGGAAACACACAGGTTGAAATCTTACTTTATTTAAAAGATTAGTATCCAAAAACAAGGTGTTTACACGACGAACTCTCAAGTGATACTGTCTTGCTCAAAGATTTAATTTCCAGAACTTTCAACTACGTTGAACAAAATGGCTATCTTGAAAATTTAATTGCATGTGTTTGGGGAACTGATTGGCGTGGAAGGGCTGTTAGCTGCCTTCCAATCCCTTTCGACTATTAAAATGGGCACTAGCCATTTAAATTTCCAATCGTATGAGCCTTTTTTGAAGTTTCTACGACAACGCTTTTTGTGAAAAGCTTATATGCCCCCAGGGCATAACTTACAATCCTTGCCCTGAGGGCTGTGGAGGGGTTGTCATCCTTAAAAACCTAATTTTCAGAATTTTCAACTACGTTGAACAGAATGGCTATCTCAAAATTTTTATTGCATGTGTTTGGGGATAAGGTTGGCCTGAGAGGGGGGTTAGTTGCCCTGCAATCATATTCGACTATTTAAAAGGTCACTAACCCTTTGAATTTCCAATCGAATAAGCCCTTTTTGAAGTTTATCCGACAAAGCTTTCTATAAAAACCTTATATGCCCCAAGGGTATAAACTACAACCCGTACTCTGATGGTTAAGGGAGGGAGTGCCCTCCTCACAAACATAATTTATATCTGAAAATCAACTATGTAGAACAAAATAGCTATTTCAAAATTTTGACTGCATGTGTTTGGGGATAAGGTCGGCCTGAGAGGGGGGTTAGTTGCCCTGCAATCATATTCGACTATTTAAATGGTCTGAATTTTTAATTAAATTAGCCCTTTTTGAAGTTTATGCGACATAGCTTTCTATAAAAACCTTATATGCCCCCAGGGTATAACATACAACCCGTACTCTGAGGGCTAAGGGAGGGAGTGCCCTCCTCAAAAACATAATTTATATCTGGAAATCAACTATGTAGAACAAAATAGCTATTTCAAAATTTTGATTGCATGTGTTTGGGGAAATGGTGGGCGTGGAAGGGGTGTGAGTTGCCTTCCAATCACTTTTGACCCTTAAAAGGGCACTAGATCTCTCGATTTCCAATCGAATGGGCCCCATTTGAAGTTTACACGACGACCCCTTCCATATGAAGTGCCTCTGGGAAAAAAAATTAATAAAACGTTGGAGCCGTATGGCCTTTACTACCGGCAACACTATAGCGTTGCTTCTTATTGAGCCAGGGCAGAATGCCATGCTCAAAAGTAAACCCTTTAGCAGCTTAAAAACTAATCAATTTTTCAGTAAACGTACCTTACTGAGGGAAAATGAACCAAAGTATATGGGAATAGGGGAGAAATGAAATAAGGGAAAAAAGATTAAGGGGAAATGAATAAAAGAATGGTAAAATTAAGGTTTTGTCGCAGTATCTCCTTGAATATAACGTAATAATTACGACAACATAATTTATATAAAACTGAATCTCATTAGTTATGATATTTAGTTATGAGAAACCGGGTAATTACTAATAAATTTCTTGTTCCTGATATTACTGTAAAACTGGAAGCACTACACAGAAAACTTTTAAATACCGCTTGTATCCGTTGTTCTCCGCACCATCACCTTATCAGGTTTTTTTCAGTCGTAGGTTATTTTCCCTTAATTTGTTTGTTTGTTTTTCTCTCTTTGGTCACTCCACATTTTTTAGTATTGTAAAGAGTGAATAAAAATCATTTTTTTCTCTTCTTCTTTCCCCCTCCCCCTTTCCTGTTATCTCTCTTTTTTTTAGTTTCTTTTAAATTTTATGTGTTACTCTATAAATGGTAATCTTTGATTTCTTTATTGATTTGTGTTGCATTTTCATCTGTTTTTCTTCGTTATACTCCACGTATTGTTCCTCTGTATAGTGTGGGTTAGAAATAAATAATAATTATAGATAAGAGAAAGGTGAAACATGACAGAAAAATTGTCAGCATTTTTTACACTAAAAGATGAATTTGGATTCCAATGTGGAAATTCTTATGACTTACTTGTTTGTTTGATGCTGTGATTGGGGTTGCAAATATAGTCCAGTATACAGCTTCGTTGCAACCTGGAGTAGTTAGAGATCCATGGTATCTATAAAATTGTCCAAGGTCAGTAGGCAGAATATTTTTCAACCGGAATTCTGAATCGTTTCGAGAGGTATTTGTTTCAGCAATTGTTACTTCGTGGAGCATATCTATGATAGGAAAAAGATTTGGGTTGTCAGTTTCTGATTCCTGAAAAAAAAAATTAATAATTGAATCCGGGCAAATTATTGAAAAGATGGCTTCTGTGGTGCAGGCTGCCATTATAAAGATTTATTACTGAAAAGGTAATAGGTTTCAATACAGATGACTTAGCTTCTAAGAAATTTCTTAAGGTACCAAGGACAGAGAAAATTCTTTCTTATTTTTTGAACTATATAAATGGAAACATAACAGCGATTTGGCGTTGTAGAAATATTTGCCCCCATGAGTCTTATTGCCTTTATTGGTATATTAAAGTGTATATTAGAGGTGTGTATAGCAGTGTGCAGAGAGGTCCTCCAACAAGTTGCAAGTGCTTAATGCAGGCCAACTACAGGCATCAGGTTGGAATTCTTCCATATTATTTCTGGAATTTTGTAAGTCCTGAGATTTTAGAGACTACTGACTATCATCATTATTATTACCATTATTATAATTATTATATTATTAATAATACCTATTATTTATACTATTATTTTGACGAGATGTTTTGTTTTGTCTATGTCCTATTATTTACGTATCCAACCTTATGAGCTTTGCTCTCTGTTGGGGGTTAATGTTTTTTTATATGCTTAAGTATATTAAATAAACAAGTACAAACAATAAGTACAAACTTTAGTGATAATAGGTCTTATCATTATGAAACGCGTCATAATAGGGATTTCATCGTCACACATCAAAGCGATGCCAGGGTCAGCATCCTTATTAGATTTTCGGGAACTAGTGTGTGGAAATGTATTCCAGAGAAATGAAACTCAGAGAGGAAAGAGAATAGCATAATGAAAAATAAAATAAAAAAAGGTGAATAAATAGAGATACTGGAGATATTTCATTAAGCCCAATTTATGACAGTTTAATTTTGAAGGACTCAATCAATATTTTCGCCCGGTATAACTTGAAAGAGCCTATTTGCACATCAAATGATGAACGAATCTGTAGGCCAGCTAAAGCTAAAGCAAAACAAAGGATTATTGCTCAATCATTTTGGTAGATTTCTTTTTCTTTGATTCCAACCTGGTTCTTATGAAGTTTCTGTTCTGTCGTTGTCAAGTAAACTTCGAAAGGTTCGGTTTTCTTTGGTTTCTCTTTCTTTTTTTTCTTTTTTGTTTAGCACTGAGGACGACTCGGCGGAGGCCCTTGTCTTAATATTTGCTTATTTCTTCTGCTTCATGGTTCGCCACTGGCTGACAAAATTTTCGTTTTTTCACCTTTTTTATGTTATTTTTCATTTTGTTATTTTCTTTCCTCTCTGAGTTTCATTTGTCATGTATAGCCAGTGTGGTCTTAGAATGTATTTGTATTCCAGAGAGCATTCAGTCAGCTGAGTACCTGGGGTTGGTTTAAAGTTGAAAAAGGATTTGGTAAGTCAAGGCCCATAGTTTTTTTTTTCATTATTATTATTATTATTATTATGCGACGATGAGAGATTGGTCGCGTTTTTTTTTCTTCTTTTTTTTGTTTGTGTTTAGTTAATTAATAGTTAGAAAGTTAGTTGAATATGCCCGCCCAGCCCCAAGTACCACCCTAAAAATTCATAATTTTTAGGCTACCAATAGAAAAAAAACTTTAAAAAGAATCACAGTTTTGAGGCATGAATAGACTAAAGATGGGCCCAGGGGGCGAACAATGTTTTACTTTAATTGTCAGTAGTAAGAGAGGTGCTGATTTGAACCGTGCTTGCGTAATTTGTCTTACCTCTTGCCTGAGGCATGGATATGTAAGTAGTTTAACCGGTACATTGGGTTACCAGGGTCAGTCACCTACTTGATTAGCAGGTTTTTTTTAAAACTTGACTAATAGGTTTTTAAACCTATTACTACGAACGGTACATGCATTCCATTTTTTTGGAACTAGGAGCGAGATTGTGTGATGCTATCAGACTGGTTTCGTTTCATGGGTTCATTAATAGAACGACTAATGTTTTTGAAAAGGGTAATTACTTCTTTAGTTTACGAGTAGAAAACTGTTTCACTACAGATAAGGCTATTGTGTTTTTCTGAACTTTCTGAGGGGGG
>JAQQPU010008644.1:16302-29537 GCA_029168905.1 Artemia sp. Kazakhstan ARC1039 | reverse complement strand
AGCATAGCCCTTTAGCACAGCTAAGTAATAGCTGGCAGTACATATGTGAGTGTGTCTTGGGCTATAGAATATAGCTGATTTTAGCACAGCCCATTAGCACAGCTAAGTAATAGCTGGCAGTACATATGTGAGTGTGTCTTGGGCTAAAGAATAGAGCTGATTTGAGCATAGCCCTTTAGCACAGCTAAGTAATAGCTGGCAGTACATATGTGAGCGGGGGGATTGTTCAATTTGTATTCAATCAAGCCTTGTAACCCGTAATTGTTTAACCATTAACGTTTAGACCATATTCCCAAAGTGATTCAGTTGGACCCAAGGGGGTCTGCAATAGGCTCAACAGGGGGTCTAAGATGGCGTGGTGAAAAGGGGGCTTACATTTCGTATGTAGGGGTACGCAAAATTTTATCTGGTTTAGATAATGAGGAAATAAGTAGTAGTAGTGGTAGTAGTAGTAGTAGCAGTAGAATTTGTAGTAGGCTTAGTAAATATCAACAACAAGAAGAACAATAGGAATATTTTTTCGCAAGAAAGTGTGATTTCGACCCTATGTCCAAGCCTCAGCAAAAGATAAATATATAAAAGAAAAGAAACTTGTAGTGAAATACGACCATTAAAACTAAAACAAAAATTTTCAAAAATTTTTAAATTTTATTGATAAATATTTTTTAAAAGAAAAATAATTAAAAACACGCTTTCAGTGCTAATTTTGCCCTTTTGGCAGCTAACCTAAAAGGTATTTTTGTAACTGGTTCTGTGTTAGTGTTTACTGGTTTTTAAATATATATTGTTAAATTGTTTTTCATTAAATATGTATATAAAGCATTTAGTGAGTATTCCTTCACATCCCTATTTAAGGAAATATTATTATTTATTTTGAGTCTGATTTCAATTGCTTTTCGAACAACCTGTCTTATGCCTAGGTTATTGCTAATAAGGGAGGATTCTTCAAAAGTGTTGTGTGGCTGGGATTATCGAAACCATGGCTGCTTAAAGCAGAATCAAAAGAAATATTAGTACTATTAGAATTTAAAGCTTTCGTGATATAATTTTTGTGCTGTTGTTGGCTTTTTTCTTAAATTCTGAGGGTTCTACCTACATAGTATTTGCCACATTCACATTTTATTTGATAAGCCCCTCTTTGGGGAGTAACTGGGGTTTTATCTTTACCAGAGTTTAAGAAATACATCATTTTGAAATTATTCGTAAATACTACGTAGAGATTATTTGTGTGCAAACTTTTTTTAAAATTTGTGGTAATTTTCCCGATGTTTGTGAGGCTTATGAAGATTCTCATATGGTAAAAATACCATTGATTTTATGTGACTGTCTTTTCAGTCTACGGCTAACTGTACGATTAATAAGTAAAATGGGATGCCCGTTTCCAAAAAGTCTAATGGTTTCCAATATCCCTGATGAAGTTTCTGCTGTGATATGAGAATCAGAGCAAATGTTTAGGGCACGTTCGACAAGAGAGGTTACAAGAGCTCTTTTAACTTGTCGGGGGGGATTTGATTTAAAATGAATATATCTGTTGTGTTGTGTTGGTTTTCTGTTAATAGTAAATTTGAGTTTATCAATGCTACGAATAATTAACGCATCTAGGAATGGTATTTTATTTGCAATTTCAATTTCTAAGGTAAATTGTAAATTTCTATCATATGTATTAATGTGATCTAAAAAACCCCAAGTTCATTTTCCTCATAATTCCAAAGTGGTACAACGTCATCCATGTAGCGTCCCCAATGGATATCTTTCAAGAAATATGAATTTAGCGCCCAATTTTTGAGGTTTTCTGTATAAATATTCGCCAGTATCCGGAGAAAGGTGCTCCACTCGGCAGACCCTTTATTTGCTGGTAAAAAGAATTGCGGAAGTGTAATTACATTGAATACTTATAACAGAGTTTAACCAAGGTCATTAAGACCTCGCAATCTATTCCTGTTGTTGAATCTTTGATTAAGGGATAATTTGATATATTTTGTTTTTAATAATTGCTCAGACACTGCTTGCATACATAATTGCATCAATGTTTTCATACATAGAAACAATGTCAAAACTACTTATTATTGTGTTTTTTGATATACTTGCTTTTTTGAGTTTTTCGACTAAATCTAACCGAATTACTTATGTAGGATTTTTGGGAATGAAGCAAAGGCTTGAAGGCTGTACATTTCCATTTTCCAATATTGGAAGCGATGACTTTCACACAAGCAACGATAGGCCTTAAGTAATCTCTCTCCGGGCTACTGGCGAATATTTATGTTGAATACCTTACAAATTGGGCGCTAAATTCATATTTTTTTTAACATATCTATTAGGAGTACGTACATGGATGACATAATATCACTTTAGAATTATAGGGAAAATGAACTTAGGAGTTCTAAATCATCTTAATACATATAATAGAAATTTACAGTTTACCTTAGAAATTGAAATTGTAAATAAAATACCTTTCCTAGATGTGTTAATTATTTGTAGAATTGATAAACTCGATTTCACTATTTACAAAAAAAACAACACAAAACGATAGATATCTCCATTTTAAATCAAATCACCACCCCCCACAAGTTAAAAGATCTGTTTTAACCTCTCTCGTCGATCATGCCCTGAACGTTTGCTCCGATTCTCACATCACAGTAGAACTGAATTTTATCAAGGACATACTTTTTGGAAACAGGTGTCCCTTTAATAACACAATTAGCCGTAGACTGAAAAGACACTCCCGTAAAAGCAATGGACAATCCCTTAAAAACTACGAGAGTATCCCGATAAGCCCTCAAATATAATCTACCTTCCATACATCCCAAAAATAACTATGAATTTTGAAATCTTTGCATACAAAATAATCTGTGTAGTGTCTAGTAATAATTTCAAAATCATTAATTTCCTAAACTCTGGTAAAGATAAAACCCAGTTACTCCCCTAAGTTGATTTTATGAAATACCATGTGACTGTGGCAAATACTATGTAGGTAGAACCCATCAGAATTTAGAAAAACGCCTATGACGCCATAAATATGATATCACCAAAGCTATAAATCATAAAAGTGCTCTTTTGATTCTGCTTTAAGCAGACATGTTTTGATAATCCAAGGCATACAATATTTTTTTGAAAGATCCGCCCTTATTAGCAATAACCTAAACATAAAACAGGTTGTTCGAGAAACGATTGAAATCGGACTCAAAATAAATGATAATATTTCCTTAAATAGGGATTTGGGGGAATACTCACTAAATACTTAATATACAGATTTAATTAAAACCGATTTAACAAAATATATTAGAAAACCAGTAGACTTTAATACAGAAACAGTTACAAAAAGACCTTCGAGGTTAGCTGCCAAAAAGGCAAGATTTGCACTGAAAGCGCATTTGTAGTTATTTTTCTTTCACTTCAATGAATTGCCTTATTTCGTCCCACTCACCAAGCAGCCTGAGGCCAACACAGCTACGAACGTTCCTCCTCCATCCCAATATGTTCAAAGTCTCCCTCTTTACACCCTCCCAGGAAGTTCTCTTTTCCTTTATGTCTTTCTTTATGACATCTTCCCACCCCAAACATGGACAACATGCTTTCGAATTAGCCCATGCCGGTTGGCCAAAAAGGACTATATTCGGCAATCTGTCATCCTTCATCCGTAGAACATGCCCAAGCCATCTCAACCTTTTTTTATTATAGCCTTAGAAAACAGGATTGAACCATGTTTTTCGTACAGCCTACTGTTTGAAATACGGTCAGTCAGCCGTGTACCCAGAAAAATCCTTAGGCAATTTCTCTAGAAAACATTTAGCAAATCTTCATCCGCTTTTCGGAGTGCCCGTGCTTCAGAACCATATTTGACCACTGTCATCACTGTAGCTTCCACTATTCTAATCTTGGTTTGCAACTTATCTTCCTATTCTTCCAAACCTTTTTCAACTGTGAAAAAACACCCTGAGTATTGGCTATTCTGCTTTTAATATCTTCACTGCTCCCACCGTCTTACTAATAAAATTACCAAGGTAAGTGAAGTTGTCCACGTGATCAATCTTTTCGTTACCTAAGGTAACCTTGTTATTTTCACTTACTCCTAGCATTAGCGATTTAGTCTTCTTAACATTAATTTTCAAACCTTTTCTAGCACGCTGAACTCGCAAAACCTCTAAAAGTTCATTCATTTTGCTCACACGTTCATCTAAGATGCTTAAATCGTCATTATAATCTAACTGCAGGAAAGTTTTTTCCTCTCCATTTGATACCGTGTTCTCGCATTGCCTTTTTTGTGCTCCTTAAGACAAAGTCCGTCAAAATTATCCATATAAAGGGGGATATAACACAACTCTGCTTAACTCCTGATTTATACGAAACCAGCTGCTAACCTCATTCCCTACCTTAACCGCGTGTTATTCCCGTATATAGCACTAATCAATTTAATGTATTTGTCTGGTATACCATACAGGGATAAGACCTTCGCTAAAGCTCTTCTATCAACAGAATCGAACGCTTGATCATAATCTATAAAACTGAGGACGAATGATGTTTGATAACTCAGGTACTTCTCAATTATCAACCTAAGAGTGATAATTTGGTCGATACATCCTTTACCCTTTCTAAAACCGCACTGTTCTTCTCTTATAACTTTGTCTACAGTCTCTCTTGGTCTAAAAAGTATCATACTACTAAGTAACTTGCTACCTACAGAGACCAGGCTTATGCCTGGATAATTACCACACTCAGTCTTATCACCTTTCTTGTACAGTGGTTTAATTGGGGTTTCCCTGAAATCGCTAGGTACTTCCCCTTTTTCAAAAGTCCTGCTCATAATCTTCAGTAACTTATTTCTAACCTCAGAGCCACCATATTTAAGAAACTCATTGTGTCAGCACCTGGGGCTTTATTATTTTTCAATCCTTTTAGAATTTTCACTAATTCCTCCTCACAAAACAAATCTTCCTTCACATCTAAGGTATCGAAAAAACTTTTTCATTTTCCTATATATCTTATCCTGCAACTTTGTCTCGGCTTATGACATTCTCAAAATGTTCTGCCCATCCCTCTTTAAGTCTTTCCTTATCACTAAGTATGGCCTAGTTCCTATCTTTAACTGGGACAAGTCTGGATTGGCTACTCCCTCTCAATTTACTAACATGCCAGTACTACTACTACTACTAACAACTCACCGCAGCACCAAGCCACCAGAGGGCAACACAGCTACGCATGCTCCTCCTCCACCCCAATCTATTCAAAGCCTCCCTTTTTACACCCACCCACAAAGTTCCCATTTCCTTTAAATCTTTCTTTATGACGTCCTCCCACCCCAGACGAGGACGACCTGCTTTCCATTTAGCCCTAGACGGTTGGCCGAAAAGAACAATCTTCGGCAATCTGTCATCCTTCATCCGCACAACGTGCCCTAACCACCTCAATCTTTCTTTCATTATAGCCCTAGAGAGCGGTATTGAACCATATTTTTCGTATAGCCTATTTTACTATTATGCCGCCTAGCTATATCTTCCAGATCCTCGGCAATTTTATCCATGGCCTCCACTTCACACCTTCTTAGTTCATATTTTAATGCTTTCTCCACTTTCTTTACATTCCTTTTGTTTCATATGATCTATTACTCAGATAATTCTTGTACAAGCCCCTTCTCCTCTTTATTAAACATTAAGCTATTTCACTAGTATTCCTACCTGCGTTCGTAATTCTCTTCACTATGACATTATCAGCAACTTCGCAAATTGTTTTCCTAAAATTATTCCATCCATCTTCTACATAGTTAAGGTCGACATATTCATTTGAATATAGAATTTTGCTGTCTTGCGAAAAGAATTCCCTATTGTTCTTCTTGTTTTTAATGTTTATGATGGAAAGGCAGTATGGTCCTCGTCGCTATTTAAGTAGCCTTAGTCTTTAGTTGTATTAGTAGTAGTAGTAGCAGCAGTATTAGTAGGATTAGCAGTAGTAACAGAAGCATTATTAGTGGCATACGTCAGTGGCGCAGCTAAGGGGGCAAGGGGGACTTCCCCCCAAAGTTCAAATGCCTTGAAACCAACGGTCCCTACTTGTTTGGGCAAAGGTTCAAGGTGACGGCAGTCAGCGTCGACGTCTCATCGATGCTGAGACTTCGGTTTCCTGCCGGTCATCTGTAATTTTAATATAATCGTGAGTGATTGTAACAGAATAATCTGGAAGTGAATGCTGCTTACCCCCTCACTTGTGTTGTGCGAGCCACACGATGTACCTTGTTGCTAGTAAAGATAGGGAAACAGCCATTTCGAATGTGCCGTGCAAAACCTGTACCATGCTTCAAGGGGGAAAGTGTCAAACACTCTGGAATGCGACGAGGAAGAGCTCAATAGCCTCTGATAAAGTCCAAGAATTAACGTCAAAGCAGCTGAATGTTCCCAGTGCGACTCTTTGGAATTTTCGACATGGTGCTGTGAAAAGGATTGTCGAAGTGTGGGACCAGATTGGGCAGGTTTACATCAAACTAAACCTACCAAAGTTTAAAGTGATTGCGCTTGAGTTTCACGAGGATTATGCCAAGGTAACTTAGCCTGTCACAAGGGCAATTTGACATATGCCCACGTTGATGGCACAGAAAAGAAATAATTGACATGAAAAAAACGCTCTACCAAGCACGCACAAGCTCTTATGGAAGAGACCCTGGATGGTTTAGAGAACCGGTTTGCACATGCTGTTACAATGCAGCTAAGTGAACCTAGTTTTGAGGAGCTAGCAATAGCTAGTGGAAGCCACTCTGGTTTCAATGGAAGATGGATACCGGAAGATGTCCGTGACCAAATCATTGATGTGATTTGTGACAAAATGAAACATATCTTGTTAGCCAACGCTGATGATCATTTGACTGATTGTGATGCCGAGCATAGCAAATTGAAGTTGATCAATTTTTATGATGTTTTTACTTTCGACCATGATGGTGTTGAGACGAACATGTTTTTTTGGCTGTAACATGAAAATTCAGTTACTGAGGTTCATGGAGGACAAAAACAGTTCGGTGGCGTCTTAGAAAGAATATCCAGACATTGCAAAAGTTTTCCAAAAGTTAATTACTGCCACACCCTTGCCTGCTCCATTAGAACATTCTTTTCTGTTTGGGATTCTGTTTTCACTGCAAAGCAGAGTCAGCTTGGAGATTACAGGTTTGAGAAACTTTTGTTGTTAGGAGCAAACTCCCAACTTTGATAATGAATTTCTTAAGAATGTTCATCCCAACGGTGTGCTTTGAGAAAAAGGGGTTTTGTAGCTAGAGTAATTTGTATTTTAGATATATACTTTATAATTACTTCCCTGGCAATGTATTTCCAATTACTAATTAATTACTTTATAGTATGAGTAATTTGTATTTGTAGTTAATTACATTTTAAAAGTATTTCCCAGAACACTTCAAACGGCGTGTTGTAATTCAGTTCAACGTCCCCCCTCAATATAGCCTGAAAATTTCATTTTTATACCCTTAGCCATAATTGTAATTTTATTCACAGTAGTAGTAATACTAGTTGTAGGACTAGTAGTAGTAGCAGTAATAGCTCTAGTACTAGTAGCAGCAGCAGTATTAACAACTTGCCGTTGCTATCACATTGCCAATATGCCCTTTTGATAACCTGTATATTCACAGTTTCAATTTAGTCCAACTTCCCCTCAAGACTTTAAAATTTTCTATCTTAGTATATCGTATCCTTACAAATAGTTGCAATAGAAGTAGTAGTTAGAGCAGTAGTTGTAGTAGCAGTTGCAGTGTTATTAGTAGTAGTAAAAGTAACAGTGCTATTAGTATTAGTAGTGGCCTGCACATATTGCCTTTTGGTCAATTTATCTTCCCCTTTAAGCATTCTCTGAAAGCTCCAAACTAATACCGAATTCCATTCTTGAGATACACCCTTTTGATAATCTACATGCATGTAGGCTATTGTGTTTTGATTTAGTTCAAATTTCTCTTCAATATTCTCTCAAATTTTCACCTTCATACGCTTAGCCTTAATGTTACTGGTATCATAGTAGTAGTGCTAGTTGTAGGAGAAGTAGAAGCAGTAGTAGTGTTGTGTTAGTAGTAATAGTAGTAATAGTAGTAGTAGTGGTAGTTGTTGTAGTAGTAATAGCATTTAAGAAATTGCCTTTTTGGTCAATTGATCATCTCCTTTTTCATTTCCTGGAAGTTCCAAATTAATATACTCAGTCGTTCCTGTGTTATGTCCTAACCACAACCGGTATGCACATAACGTGTTTCAATTTAGTTCAACACTCCCCTCAGCATTTTCTGAAACGCTCACCTTAATGGCCTCCGTCTTCTTGGAAAGTAAAGGTAAAACATGCTCATCCTTCTCAATAATATATACTATATACAAACAATGAATGAATTCCTTAACATACAGCCCTTGCCATGAGGCCTCGGAGAGGGGGAGGGGGGGGGGGGGGTGGCATCGTCAAAGACACACTTACTTGACCTTTCAACTATGCTGAACAAAATGGCTATCTCAAAATTTTGATTAGATGTCTTTGTGGAAATGATGGGGGTGGTATAGTTTCCCTCCAATCGCTTTCGCCTCTTAAGAAGGACACTAGAATTTTCAATGTCCAATCAAATGAGCTCATTTTGAAGTTTCTATGACAACTCCTTTTATACGAAGCGCCTTGGTCAGAAAAAACTAAAATAAGTAAATAGTACATTGTGCCCACTTGGTTCTTTACTTAGGCAGCGCCATTGAGCTGACTGTGATACAGAGGTATATGAATAGCAGTGAAAATCATCTCCCTGTAATGGTTCTACCATATCTAAAAAAAACGTCAAGCTAAAAAAAAAAGATTAAAAGACTATGGTAGAAAACAACTTGAATTTATTGACTGTCTTAAATTTAGTCTATCGATATCTGCTGGTATAAGCGACACGCCCTTCAATGAACGAATAACCCAAGTTCAACAGTTCGATGGAAAATATTGTCTCAATCGTTATGGTCGAGGTGAGGAGGCCTTTTTAATTTTTTTACAAGGAGAAAAACTGTCATTAAGTGTAAGTAATTGATAAATATTGACCATTCATTGTTCAACTCCCGCTTAATCTTGACTTACCCTTGATTGGCCCTGTCATTGCCCTTTCACAGTATTGAAGGACTATTTAATTTAACGCACAAAACAGTCAGACTGGCAGACTGTTATTACTTGCTGTGCTTCCATACCTACCTCTTTAGTATAAGACCTTAAGTTTTATTTAATCTCATGATTAAAATTTTGATCTCAAAATCTTTTGATAAATATGAATTTGTAAATTATCGACGATTCAAGCAAATTTTGGCGAATAAAATCCAGAAAACTTCTCTTCATTTTTATTTTGAACCCAGGAAAAGTAGCTCAAATTCATGTAGCTGAGATTGCAGACAGTGAACCATATTTAATTAAAGCAAAGCTAGTTTTTCATCTTAAAGTAAAGAGCGACATTGGAAATTAAAACGAAATAAAATAATTCTGTAAGAGAAGCCATCACCACCTATCCCCCTCCTCTTTACGTTAAGCTATGTTGTCTGTTAAGGGATAGCTTTTCAAGGTGCAAAAAATATAGTTTGCTTTGAAAATGTTTTGAAAGCTTTAAATAGGTTGGGCTGGAGGAGGAGCGAGCGCAGCTGTGTCGGTCTCAGGTAACTTTACCCTGCAGTGAGTTCTTAGTAGGTGGTTTTAGTAACAAATATAGTTGGGAAATTGTATATTGCTATATTTCACTTTTTTATACTTTTAGACTTCAGTATATTTACCAGAATAATTCATTGATTATTAACTTGGTGCTTGTCAGTAAACAAACCTTTGTTTTTCGATTTAAGAATTTTCCCATCAATTTTTTGTTATGGTTCTTTGGTGATCAACAACAGCTTGAGCAATTATTCACTTTACTTTCTCTTATGCAGTGATGGTGCTTGTGTTAAAATAAAACAAAAATATTGAAAACTGGTAAAACTCTTGATAAGAGGGTGAACTTTGCAAAAAAAAACTTTTTATTATTTAATAATAGAAGTCCTAATATTTTTTCTTTTTATCTGTAAGTCTTTTTCAACAGGTGAGAAAAAAAGGAAAAAACTAGATGGAACAAATCAAAGAAAACACACATGCTTTTCAGGTTCTAATGTATCTTAATTTTTTAAGCTAGTTTTTGTTTTTCTTTGCTTTTTCCGTTGATAAAGGCTTCTGAATAGGAGACTAAAATATGCGGGCTTCTATTATTATTTGACGCAAAAAAAATGCTTAGTTTACGTTCTTGTTAAGTTTTGAGTGTAATTAAGAGTTTTTACTAACTTTTCAATACTTTCATTTCATTATGGTTATAAATGAGAGGAAGTGTGGTCTAAGTAATCATTTATGGTGCTTATGCAGGTTTTCTCAGCAAGCTAGGAGTACACGAGGGACACAAGCAATGTAAATACAAAAAGCCATGCACTTAATTCAAGACGGTCGAAAGTATACCGAAAGGTAACCGCATAAAAGTATACCGATTTACGTGCATACGATATTATAAATACAGGTATATCGGTTACAATGCCGTATTTAGCTTACTAAAGCGCATGAGAACAGCACTTCATCTATTTTTCATCAATATTCATGACGAGGGGAGATTGAGGTAGATAGCCCTACTCATATACAAAATAATTTTCTGTTCGTCTTAAGCTCTAATGAGAATTATCCTTTATTATGTTTAAAAGGAATCATCAGTTGATGCTTTGCTTTAAATTAATAATTGACAATTTGATTTACGAAAAGCCAGTTGTTATCTTATGTAGTTACGTCTTCACTTTTGAAATTATCGGGGAATAGATGTCTGCGTTGCTGAATCAAAAGGATGAAAGTGGAGGTAATTTCTTGCTATTAAGGAGATTTTGATTATCAATTAATTAAAAAAAACTTTCCGAAAAATAAGTTTTTCAAAGAAAAGTAAAGGCCATTTTAAATTTAACCTCAGGAGATACAAATACCTGTTAAAATTCAAACTCAAAACGACCAGAAATTACTATTAAAGAATAAATGAAACCCAAAACGAACAGAAATTAAATAAACAATCATAGCAAAAAACATACAACAAGTAATAATATAAATGAATAAATAGATCTTAAAGCGAGTAATGCTTAGATTGAATATGAAAATCTAGCTTAAAACGAAAACAAATATTTTGGGGGTAAAATTTAGGGGGCGGAGGGTAGGCTAATTCTCGTAGCAGCCCTATTCCGTCGTGGTATGGTTCACATTTTCAACGCCTGGCGTCCGGACTATCATTTAATCTACCAAGCACACAACTACCCCAAATCAGTATCAATAAATAAATGAAACCCAAAAAGAACAAAAATTAAAATAAATATTAGAGTCAAACTCAAAACGAGCATAAATTAATGTGAGTAGGGTTCAAAACCCCTATGCTTTCTAAAAGCCAGAATATAATTTGTACTTTACTGGAAAAAAAAATTCAAATGAGTTTACTGAAAAAAAATGTGCATTGCCAATTTAATATACATATGCTGATATTTTATTCCCTAAAATCTTAATTAATTTTTGATTTCTTAAAGTTACAAAAGTGAAAATATTTCAAAGAATTGTTTTCAGTAAAGCGCCAATGACGCAGTAGGTTTTAGGCTTCTGCAGTGAGACGATACCAAAACTCTTGTTTGTAGTTATTTTTATTCGATTCAAACTTGATTTGCTTATTCAATTTAAGTTTCACTCGTTTTAAGATTTATTTATTCATTTATATTAATATATATTGTATGTTTTGTTCGCATTGATTTTTTATTTAATTTCTGTTCGTTTTAAGTTACATTTATACTTTAATAGCAAAATATTTGTTTTCGTTTTAAGCTAGATTTTCATATTCAATCTAAGCATTACTCGCTTTAAGATCTATTTATTCATTTATATTATTACTTGTTGTATGTTTTTTGCTATGATTGTTTATTTAATTTCTGTTCGTTTTGGGTTTCATTTATTCTTTAATAGTAATTTCTGGTCGTTTTGAGTTTGAATTTTAACAGGTATTTGTATCTCCTGAGGTTAAGTTTAAAATGGCCTTTACTTTTCTTTGAAAAACTTATTTTTCGAAAAGTTTTTTAAAATTAATTTTTGTTCGTTTTTGATTGCAAAAAGTTTCAAGTTTTTTATGGCATGGGGGGGGGGTGCTTACTGTCCGATTATTCTTGACTTTAAAAAACGGATCTAGAACTTTCAATTTAAATCGAAGGAGGCTTTTATCAAAGTCTATACGATTACCTCTTTGATAAAAACCTTATAAATGAACAATAGACAGCTTGCATAACTTGTGGACAGCGATTGACAACAATGAATGTATTGAAAAAATAGCTCCAATAAGGGAGTTTAAACCATTTCACTTGCTGACACAAAGGGATCATGGCTGTTTGGAATTGACCTTAATAGGAATTTGTGTGCCAAAGCAATTTTGCATCTATCACAGAGTATGTATTTTAACCTTATAATTGAATAATTATAATAGATTTCCTATGTGTTCTTCCCATATAAAACCCCTTCCCATAAGTTATAAACCCCCCTTAATAAGTTATGCCCCAGGGCATAACTTACAAAGCTACCCCTGGGCTCTGGTGGGCTGTGTCGACACCGGAGTTTTTGTTATCAGAACTTTGAACTATTTTAACAAAATGTCTATCTCAAAATTTTTATATGATGCTTTGAGGGCGTGTAGGAGGGAGAGGGGCTAGTTGCCCTTCAATCTCTTTTGACTCTTAAAAAGTGAACAAGAACTTTCAATTTCCAATCAAACGAGCCCTCTCTAAAGTTTATACGAGCATCCTTCCATAAGAAATAATATGAAGGACTCGGAGAATCCTTAAATTACAACCCTTGCCCTGAGGGCTTTGGGGAGTTGTAATCCTCAAAGACCTAATTTCCAGAACTTAAAACTATGTTTAATAAAATGGCTGTCTTAAAATTGTGATTGGATGTGTTTGGGGAAAAGGTGGGCGTGAGAGGGGGGTTAGTTGCCCTCAAATCACTTTCGACTATTACAAAGGGCACTGGCCCTCGGAATTTCCAATCGAATGAGCCTTTTTTGAAGTTTCTACGACACCACCTTCTATAAAAACCTTACATGTCCCCAGGGCATAAATTAAAACCCTTGCCCTGAGGGTCGTGGGGGATTTTCCTCCTCAAAAACATATTTTCTATCCGGAAATCAACTACGCTGAACAAAATGGATATCTCAAAATTTTGATTGGATATATTTGGGGGAATGA
>JAQQPU010008644.1:0-11302 GCA_029168905.1 Artemia sp. Kazakhstan ARC1039 | reverse complement strand
TGTCCCCAGGGCATAACTTAAAACCCTTGCCCTGAGGGTTGTGGGAGAGTATCCTCCTCAAAAATATATTTTCTATCTGGGAATCAACTACGCTGAACAAAATGGCTATCTCAAAATTTTGATTGGATGTGTTTGCTAGTTACACTCCAATCACTGTCGAGTATTAAAAAGGGCACTAGCTCTTTAATTTCCAATTGAATGAGCCTGTTTTGAAGTTTCTACGACAACGCCTTGTATAAAAACCTTATATGCCCCCAGGGCATAACTTAAAACCCTTTCCCTGAGGGTTTGGGGGTGGGGGTATCCTCCTCAAAAATATATTTTCTATCTGGAAATCAACTACGCTGAACAACATGGCTATCTCAAAATTTTGATTGGATGTGTTTGGGGAAATGATGGACGTGGGGGGGGCCTAGTTGCCCGCCAATCATTTTCGACTATTAAAAAGGACACTAGAACTCTCGATTTCCAATTGAATAATCCCCCTTTGAAGTTTCTACGACAACCCCTTCCATATGAAGTGCCTCTGGGGAAAAAAAATAATAAATAATAAAACATTGGAGCCGTATGGCCTTTAGTATAGGCAAATAGGAAACAAAATAAGTGTTTTAAACCGTCTTCTTGACATCCTGCTTCTGTAAGACAAGTTTGACTTTAAAATAAAGGGTAACGCATATCATTCATATATTTGGCTTCTTTTATTGCTTTACTTGACAATGATGTAATAAAAAGAAAAAAACAGTTTTTAGTGTCTGAACGCTGTTTGGGTTGAAACTCCCTCAACAACTGACACTAAAACTATTAAGTAAAAAACAGCAATCATTGCATTATGCAAATTTCGACATAATTACTAATTATCTGGCGAAAAAATGTTAAAATGTTGGAACAAAAGGACAGTCTCTTTAATATAGTAACAATTTTGAATTAACCATAATATCAATGCCATTATTTCGTGTTAAATAGTTTAATTATAAGCAAAGTTTTTCATCACATCGGCTGTTTTCTCGTTAAATGTTTCACGTACTTGAAGGCTATTGAACGTAGCCTATGATCTTTAAAATCTTGTGTAGGCCGCATTTGAACTAGAAGTACAAAGTCAACGAACTGTTGAGATCATGTTGTGCTCGGTAGTGCCTTTTGTGAGTGCCGTTAGTGCCTGATTTGTGTCTTTTAATATCGGATTGGAATTCAGTCATACGGATTGAAAATCTGAAGTATCATTGGTCTTCTGCAGGGCTGAAGCCACCTGACTTCCATCGTCTAGATATCTTTTTTTTACACTTATCTTAATCCTACATTTTATCAAAATTATCTTTTCATCGTCAATTTTGCGGTAGCTGTTAGTTTGTTTAAGTAAAATAATATCTATTAAACAAAATTTCTGAAAAACAAAACTTTTTTTTTAGACAAAAACAACAAAACAAGAATAAACCTGATATCACGAATCGATAAAGGATTTGTTTCCAAATCGTATATTATTTATAAATATTTAGAAGCTAAAACGGAACTTTATATAGCCGAAAAAGAGCGCCATCCATAGTTGGTCCTTTCGCAAGTTAGCGAGGGAAAATTTGAATTTGAATTATTAAACAAGCATGATTGCTACTTCAGCTGGAAATGTAGTCAAGCTGTGGAAAGATGATTCCCTTAGAACTTGCGTGAAAACCGAAAAATGTTAGTGGCTACATTAAATATTGTAATCCAGTCGGAATTATAGACTTACTTTTAAGTATTTGACCCTACTTGAAATAGCCTAGCTAGCCTAGTTAATTTATGGTAGGCTAAAATGGAAAAAAGATTACACCTCATGTAATCACTCTTTTCTCATTTATGTTACAGATACCCCCTCAATGGGATTCAATATGACCCTTGGCTGATTCCTTTATTTACACATTGGAGAAAGTAGGATAAAAGACAACTTTTCTTTGACATTCCAGAAAAATAGCAATGGGTTTTTGGACCACCCCATTTTACTACAGCATGATGCAATGTGAGGAAAGTAACGAGAACCCCGCCTTTGTGGTCAAAATTTTCCCTAGGCTAATAATTTGTCAGCATAAATTAAAAATGTAAAAAGCAATCTCTGTTTGGAAAAGCAATTGAAAAGAAAGATGAGGCTATATTAATATTTGTGATTTATAGAATAAATATAAAGCAAAAAAAGTTACATTGTTAGAATCAGAAGAAAATCAGCTTTCTGTTAATAGGCACTAAAAGGATATATACATCCAAATAGGATAGCCTAATTGGTAGGCTATTTCCAAAAAGAGGTCTCTGTAGATAAGTCAATACACTAATAATTTCAAGTGTTTAATCTTCAATAATTTTAATAACAACCATATTGATGCATAGCTTAGATTTTTAGCTATTCATCAATATAAACAATTCTTCTCAATTCCTCTTTAGTAACAAGATGTGAGGGTTTGAGTTTTATATAGGCCTAATCTTGCTCAATTAGATACTGGTTTTTTACCCTATTGTCCAATGCTGATTCTGTTTGGCTCCATCATTCTTAGGCTATTGATTGTTATTTATATCCTAGCCTATATGATATACAAAAGGAAAACTATCAGTATGTTTTCAACCATGTTACATGGTTTCTCTTAGTGTAAAATCCCCAGTACTTAGCCACTGCCTAATCTTGCACATATATCCTTATTGAAAAGTATATTTTCTATGCATAGACAACAGGTGCTGGTAAAATTCTAGACAGACTTTTTTTTCACTATCTTGGAAAGAGGTTTGGCTAGGAAAATGAAACTTTCAGTAATGAATCTAGGACCAGAAACATATTCCAGGAAGGTATTGCCCATCTACTAGGGCCTGTGTTAACTATATTCTGATTTCTAAGTCTTAGAAATTTGCCTGCTTCACAGGTCTATTAGAATTTTGACAAAATGAGATCATACTTTAATTTTCAGTTTGTAGTTTCTTTTTCTCTGGTTTTAGATTTGAAAATGCAATTTCTGTTAGTTGAGTAGGATTTTAAGCCATATCAATTGTTTTTTTCTAAATTTAGGAAATTTAGTTTAAGAGTTTTTGGATTTTGTGCAAATTGTTGGATAAATTATTAGTGAATGACTTGCTTTTGTGGTTGTTAAGTATTTGGTTTTTATTCTTCTAATTTAGGCTTCTATTAAATTATATTCATTTTTTTATTTTGGTTTTTCATTGGTTTGTTTTTTCACATTGACTCTGCTTGTGTTTTGGGTTTTTTGTTGTCTTTTTGGTATTTTCTTTGAATATTTTTTTGTTTGCACTGAAGAATAGAGGTAGTTTCTTTTCAAATATTTGTTTTGTTGTTTCAGTATTTTTGTTCAGCCTTAAAAAAAACATTTTCATTTTTTTTTCTTATGTTTTATATGTGATCTTTGAAACCACACAAATTAGGATTAAGTAAAGTGGTGAAGCTGAAAACACTTTTCTTGTACTTTATTTAAGTGGAAGATCTATTTTGCAAGGATTCACTTTTATAACACAAATCTTTTTAAAGGCCAGTGCCCCTCTAGAGGGAGATTCTTCAAATACCTTCCTGGGACATACTTTAGTCTGTAGATCCATCCATGAAAGTCTTGTTTTCCTAACCTGACCCCTTTCCAACATAGTAAAAAGTGGCATTTCTAGAATTTTACCCAGGTGCCTAATTTTGGACATTATTTATGTAGGTTTAGATAGTTGGGATTGGCATATAGTTACAACTAGACTAGTTGAGATTGGCTTACTACAATCTTCAAAAACTTCTCTTTAAGTCTATGCAAAAGCTGCTTTATTCTGTTTTTCAACATTTGCCTAAGATTAAATCTGGCCAATATTGACTCTTTGATTTAGTTACTCTCTTCTAACTTTAAGATCATGTGACCAAGACTGAACAGCATTTTTCAAGAGTAGGATCAAGCTTAAAATATATGCCCAAGATCTCCACTATTGTCTATCAGGATATTTGAAGGTGTATTTAATATACATGGTTCAAGCATTCAAGCTAATTACATAAGCCTACTTATTACCTTAATTTACACTTCAGAGCAAAATAAGGTCCATGCTGGATCTGTTCTGCTCCATGTCAATGATGTTAAATTGGAATGTCACTGTGAAATGGGCCCAGTGATGTTGCATTAGTTGGCAGCTGAGAGGGATGGACTGTCCCACTTATATTTCCATGGCTTGTTGTTCCATTCTTTGTCAAGTCTTGACTTGAAGGAGGCACTAGTGGGTGCAGTCAGGGTTTTGTCTTGGAGGTTGTTCCAGTTGTTGGAAATATGCTCAGTAAAAAAGTTTTGGTGTATTCTGCTCTTCACTCTTTGCTTTGCTAGCTTCTGTGAGTGTCCTATAGTGTTGTGTTGACCTGTATGTTTTGTGAGGAGGGTGTTTTTTGGTTGAATATTATGTTTGTAGGTCAGCATCATATCACATATGCAGTCTCTGAAGACCAGCGTTGGTAGTTTTAGGTGCTCCAGTCTCTTATCATATGGCATATTTTGCAGACCTGTGATGCATTTGGTGGCACGTCTTTGAACTCCTTCAGTTATTCTGGTGTCATGCTTGTAGGAGGGGGAGGTCAGGCATGTTCCAAAGTCCAAGAATGGCCTAACAATAGCCTTGTAAAGTCTCAGGAAGACAGTACAGGAGCAGCTGGTGATTTCAGCAGGCCTAGACTCAAATTAGCTTTCAAAACATCTTGTTGCCAATGCCCATGGAACTTCAGTTGCTCATCAACAAGTACTCCCAAATCCTGTTCTTCATGACTGGTTTGTAGCTGAATATCAGACTGCAACTTCTGGTCATGCATGGTATACTGGTGGTGAGGAATATTATTGCCAAAATGGAGGACACTGCATTAATTAATGTTAAACTTGAGCAGCCATTCACTGGTCCACTTCTGGATTCTCTGTAGGTCTGATTGCAGGCTTTGTTGAACAGCTGGTCCAATAAGCTTGGAGTCATCAGTGTAAAGTGTGATATTATTTGTGGCTTCCTTTGTCATATCATTTATGTAAATGAGGAAGAGAATGGGGCCTAGGACAGTACCCTAAGGAACTCCACTGACAACATCACACAGTTTGGAGAATACTTTATTGCTGTTATTGGTAAAAAGTCAGACCTGCTGTTATTGGTCCATCACAAAGTTCATCACACATTCTACTACATTATTGTGGATGCCAACTACTGCTAATTTGGCCCTAAGGTGTCTGTGGGACACCTTGTTGAATGCTTTGGCGAGGTCAATCAAAATAAGGTCAACAGGTAATCCTCTCTCCAGAAGGTCAGTGATGATATTCTAGGTTTCAAGTAAGTTGGTCTCAACTGACTTTCTGGGAAGGAAGCTGTGCTGGTCTGGTGACAGTATTCTGCTGGACAGAAGATGTGTTAGAATTTTGGTGTTCACAATGCATTCCAGGGTTTTTGCTACAGCTTAGGTTAGGCTGATTGGCCAATAATTCTCTGCATTTGTCTTGTCACCTTTTTTGAATATTGGTATAATGTAAGAGCTCTTCCAATCAGAATGCACAGTCTTTGAGTCAAGGGACTTCTGAAATATTTTACATAATGGAGCTAGTATCTCATTAGCCAGTTCTTTTAGGAGCCTTGGGTGAATGTTATCTGGCCCTGCTGACTTATTAACATCTAGCACTTCAAGTTGCTTTGTGACAGACCCCAGAGTAATCATGGTAGGTGGCATAAGGTTCAGTACACTGTATGCTGGACTGTTGGGGAGAGGACCATCAGGTTCATTAGTTAACTCTGATGCAAATTGCTTGTTGAGTAATTCAGCAATTTCCCATAGGTCAATAGTTTCCATGCCATCAGATTTGTTCAGTTTCTTTATTGAATGTCTACTATGTATAATGTTTAAAAGTAATTTTCAGAATCTTTGATATGTTAGTTATTTTCTGCTGGTAATTAATAAGGAACAATGTGTCACTTTAAAGGCTCAAAATAAAATTGCAAAGAAATCAATTAGTATTTTTGGAAAGAGTGTATAAACAGACATTGAGTGATGTATTCACATTCTACATAGCCAAGTCAAAGTGAAAAAAAAGTCTATATTTGCCAGAAAATGGTATGATATATTTCATTTATTTTGTGTCTTATTTCTGTGTCCTACCATAAACTAACCCTGGGATCATAGGGTCAGCTATGCCCAGGTTAGAACTAGTAGCATAACTTCTCTTGGCCTCTTTTTGGGTGTGGCACCTAGAATAGGTTGAATAACATAAGTATTAAAATAAAACATATTGTGTCCTGGAAGCACAGGCAAAGTGTCTTCCTTCATGCATTCTTGGGAGAATTGATATGTCTCTTATTTGTTATGCTGATGACATCCTGAATCTCAGCCGTACGATCCAGCGCATTGAGCAGAATTTCAAAATCCTCAAAGATGAATATTCAAAAATTGGTCTGTCTTTTAATCCTGAGAAATCCGAAGTAATCCTTTTCAATTGGCGAAATCCCTCTACTTCTCTTATGAATATGGACGGTTCTCTTGTTAAACCCTCAGACCATATTACATACCTGGGCCTCCCAATTGGTACATCTATAGGCCACACACGTCGTTTGCTAATTTCTCACGTTGAGCGTAAAATTAGCATTTCTTACGCTGTAATTGTAAAAAGCAAACTACATTTCAACCGTTATATTCTAGCATCCATTTACAACGCCACAGCCCTTCCTCATCTGCTTTATATTGCTCCTTTCTGGAGATTCTTTACAGTTACAGATAAAAAGCACCTACGATCAATCTTCTTCAGATTTGCTAAATATCTTCTACATTTGCCCCCTTGGACAAGAAACCGTAAAATTATTCATTTGTATAAGCTATCTGACCCTAATATTAGCATTAATAAATCTCTATCCCGTTTTCAAAGTAAGTTTAATCATCCATGGTCAACAATTTGTTCACAATAGTTTTTTTATATTAATGTAATGCATATAGTCACTGTTCGTATTAATGTAATGAAGAGTTTTCTTTTGTCATGTGTTTGAATTTTCAATGTGTGTTTGTGTCCTTCTTTTTCTTCTTTTTTTTTCTTTTTTGTTTTCTTTAGTGATTACTCCGTCTACTGTATCTTTTGTACCTTTTTTTGACGGGCAATAAATGAATAATAATAATAATAATAATTGAATAATATTAGTAATCTTGCTGCAACATTCCTTTTCTGAGCTAAATACTACAATAACAAAAAATTAATATTGTTAAGCCCTCTCAATGTATTTTTTTAAGGCCCCTTCTGAATTAAATGACTGTATTTAATTGTCCCTTCTTTCATCCATTAGCCTTTTCTGAATTAAATGACTGCATGCACTGATGTTTTAAATGCATTATCATTATTTTTTTTACAGCTGCTAAGAATGTTCAGTGTTTAGCATGGTGTGGACAAAAACTTGGTTATCTTCAGGATGAATCTGTTCACTTTCTAAATCATCAAGAGGAACCCCATATATTTGAAAAATTGGTATATCTAATTTAATTACTTATATAATTTCGTTTTTTTAGTTTGTTTTCAAGGTGGTGTTGCATTTTTTTGAGATGGCTTTGCTGACATGTTTTTTTAGCATTCAGTAATTATTGAAAATAACTATTATGTTTAACAAAAAAAACGTTTGGTCTAGTTATGTTTAGAACAAGGCTAATACTAATAGAAACAAAGTTAATGCGCTCCAAATACAAGCATGGTTCTGCAATGATTTTATTGTATTTTTGAAAATTTTACTTTTTTATCAACCAAATGAAATTAATCCCCTATGTTACAATGTTAAATGTCAATTTATGATTTTCGTCTGTATCCAGGATATTTTGTTGTAATGTCCAACAATAATCCACTAGCATGTGTTTGACTCCACTTTTCAAGATATGGTTTTCTATTGTAGAAATGTCTTAGTATTCTTTTACTGTGGTCATTGCTAATGCTGTCCCAAATGTTCTGGAAAGAAATCTAAATTTGAATGTTGAAAACTTGTTTTCAATGAAAAATTATAGCTGAAAGCCCCATAAGTAGATAAAAGCTCCGCAACAATGCTTTTATAGTCACTTGATCTGTGATTTCCAGGAAAATTGAAAGTCACTTTCACTAAAGATTCTCACAATAATTTTTTCAATACAATAAGCTTTTCTTCTTAGTGTTTCATCTGTCATCAGATGTCTGATTTGAGGACCAACAAAAGTTCCTTCTTTGCTCAATTCTTTTCCTCAAGAATTGTCAATGATTAGAACAAACTCACTGAACATACGTTTACTGCTGACTGTTGACATTTTCAGACAAAGGCTGGATGCTGAGTGGTCTCCAGGGGAGTGGAAATTCAACTGGGAAGCTATCAATCATCCAACTGCACCTGGTCACTAACTACATTTAACTCAATTGGGAAGCTATTGATCATCCAACTTCACCTGGTCACTAATGGCATTTAGCTCAACTGGGAAGCTATTGATCATCCAACTGCACCTGGTCACTAACAACATTTAAAAAAAACTGGGAAGCTATTAATTATCCAACTGCACCTGGTCACTTACAACATTTAACTCAACTGGGAAGCTATTGATCATCCATCTGCACCTTGTCACTAACAATATTTATAAACAATTTGTTGATAATCAACTCTGGAAGCTCAAAAAGAAACTCCTTAGATTGCTGGAGCTGCAATTTAAGCAATAAAATTTTGGAATGTTGGATGGAATTCTCCATAAATTCCATCCCTCTCAGTCAGGAGCCCAAGAGTTCTCCCTGTTGTTTAGCCAAATTAAGCCATGTGCCTAATCATTGAGATCTTTTTGAAATAGTAGACATGGCGTGGTAGATGAGGAAGCTTCTTGAAAATCAGGATCTAATGTTTCATTTTTTGGTTTCTTCTGGCATAGAAGGAAGATTGTAACATAGTGATGGCTCTGGTATAGGTAGTTCTTCAGTATAAGGCTGTAGTTCCCAACCCTTTTCAAAGCCCATATCCCTTGAAAAATAATTTCATCATGGAGTACAAAAATTAAAAGAACATTGAAAACAATACAAAACCTTGATATGTGAACACATTTTCTAACACAATTTCAAAGTAACAGAACATTTTGCATCGCTATTTTTTAAACAATTTAGCCTGAACATTTATAAACAGAAAAATTTAATGCTTCTCATTGAATCTCTTTCTTGCATTTGACCTGTTAACACCTATGCTCGGTTAAATTTTTGAAACCCATTTTGGAATTTATTATAATCCCAATTTCAGTCATTGACCAGTTTCGAGCTATATTATCTGTATTTTTTGTTTAACTTTTATGTCAAGGCCCATGAAATTCACATGCCCAGAGTGCAGAGTTCGTGCTGCTAGTGGAACAGTGCAGTGCATTTGGTGTCAACAGTGGTTTCATCCAAAGTGTGCAGGTATATCTATTGAGGAGAGAAAACAATGTGGTGAGTGGTTATGTTTAAACTGCCAGTCCCCCTGTTCTTTGAATGATGACCCTGAACCACCTTTAACACCACTTTCTCTACCCCCTGGCTCTACAACCACGTCTGTCACAAAACCTACAACCCCAGAATCAGTTTCAAAAAATCAAGCTTCCCAAGTCCCCCTTGTGTTGACTGTGTTAAACATATCAAACAGCTGGCTGATCTCCGAGCTAAATACCATTCCCAGTTAGAGAAGAATTCAGACCATGAAGTAGCCATAGAAGATTTGAAAAAACTAGTTGACATATTTCTCAATGACCAAAAAATTGGTAACGATATACTCCATGAACGCGATCTGGAAATTAAAAAATTAAGTGAAAATATCAACTCCCATAATTCCCACCGCCTTCTTATGGAAGATGAACTCTACAACCTAGAAAACAATCAAGTGACCCTTAAATCGAAAATCACCAAATTACAAGAAGACTTAAAAAGCAACGAAGCAATTATTAATACACTAGGGGATCAATTATCAGAGTTCAGAAAATCCAGCATTAATTGCAAAGTATCCCATAAGAGCATACAAATACCTACGTGTAGTATGACTACTGATGACGCCCTTGAGTTCATGAATAGTCCAGTGACTTGCGGTTTTTTACATAAATTATCAGGTGATAATGAACTAAACGAAAGGATTAACAAGGTTATGGAGAAGTCATTACCAGACGATGACATTGTTATTATTTTTGAAAAAATTACAAAAGTGATGGATAAAAGGGGAATAAATGTAAAAATAAGCAAAAAGGAAAATGCGATCTGCAAGTATTTTGATAGTGGTTTCTGCAAGTTTCGCAAACAATGCAAGTTTCTACATGTTTGTAGTCATTTTATTTCGGCAGTCTGTGTGTCTGATAAGTGTATTTTTGACCATGTTCATCTGTGTTCTATTTTATCTTGTATTGATAAGTTGTGTACTTTTGCTCATGCATCTTCAGGGTTGGAGCGTAGTTATAAAACCCAACGTTTTTTAGGGCGACGCCGAAAGTATTTACGACCCCCCCCCCCTTCCCCTAGTTTGTGTTCCATTCGACTTTCAATCTTATCCCCCTACTTACCCGATACAGAGCAGTATACATCAGGAATTCTTCCCTCGAAATAATCCTCCGCCCCAAGTACTTACGCGTGCCCAGTCAGTCCAACACCCACAATCACTTTACTCAGTTCGAACCATCCCCCCCCTCACTCATATTCCTCCCAAAAATCCACTTCCTTTCGACTCCGTGCGTCCAAGAAGTTACCGACCGGTTCTGGACTTCACCCGTTATTTGCCAAAACAAAACCGACCCCTCCCCTCTCAGACAACCTCCACTGTACTTCCCTCCCTCAGCATCATCTTGCCTCCCCCACCCCCACCCCGACATACAAAGAACACTCCCAATTTGATTTATTCCCAGATCACCAGGAAACCTTTCTCCCTTTCCTTGACTTTATCCCCCCTGGCTACCCTACCAGTATGACTCTGGTTTAAGAGTAAGCAGGCAGAACGGGTAACACCTCCATGCAGAGTTTCTAAAACTTCAAATAGTGAGACGAATTCCACCATAATTCCACCCCGACTTAATAATATCCCCATAATTTGCCCGCTGTCCTCCTTTTCTCTCAAGCCCGGTCCAGTCCCGCCTTTTAATAATGCCTCAAAACCATCCCCTTACCCACAGCATCCTTCTCATAAACTTCAACCCCAAATAACTCCATCCCGAATTGAAAAAAAAATCCCAATACCCAAATCGGTTTAAATTTCCAACTTTCCTACATACAATGCTGAGAGTCTGAATTTCGATAAAATTACCGAACTCGAGGGTGTCTCTGAAATTCATAAAATTAATATTATTGCTGTGACAGAGGTTCAGTCCCAGAACCCAGATTTC
>JAQQPU010008643.1:14326-35022 GCA_029168905.1 Artemia sp. Kazakhstan ARC1039 | reverse complement strand
CACATCTTATTTTGTTTACCAAAAATATATGTAGGCTCTTGATGTTTAAAAACATACCTTCGTTCTTGCAAGTAGTTACATCCAATTTAGGAGAGTCGAAATCGTTTTCAAATTTTGCAGCTATACTGGGTGGAATGATCAAAGTATTATCCTCCTGCTTAGATGATACATCACAATTTGTAATCCATATAACCTGTTCCTCTTCGTTTGGAAATAAATCTTCAATTTCTGAAATAAAGTCACAAATAAATTTACAATCAGAACCAGCATAGTAAAACAAGCCTGTCACTCCTCTGAAACAACAAATTTTAACATCTTAACAAATTAATTTTAGCATTTTAAAAAAATTTAATAGCTTAGGTGATACAGCTAAATTTATAATCCTGAAAACCTGATCATCTTCAATTGAAAATAAGTTATCCGTTTCTGAAATAAAATTGTAAATAAATTTAAGGTCATAACCAACATAGTAGAACAAGTCTGTCACTCCTCTGGACCAACAAATTTTAACATTTCAAATTTCTTTAAAAGATTTAAATTTTCTATATGGGGTGAATTGTCAAAATTACGAATAAGTTTCTATACGGCAATTTGGACAAGAATACAATATCTGTCAAAGACATACTTTCAAAGTTAGAGTAAAACTTGCAATTTCCGCCTCACTGAAAAATAATTTCATGAACCACTAGAAAATAAAAGATTTTTGAATTTTCATTAACTTCTCATTTTCCAAAAGTCTAGGGTTCTTTCATCAATAGCTTATAAAATTGAATAAATTGAATGTGTGTTGGCATTGTATGCATCACTGCATGCATCACTACACATTTCATCCAATCAACAAAAAACTGCAACGAGTTTTTAACTACACGCTTACAAAGGTTTTAGGTATAGCCTACCCCCCCCCCAAAAAAAAAAATCTGCAGTAGGGGGATTTTTCCATATTAAAATGAAATTTATGTGCATATCTTTTTCTGGCCTTTGGCATATGTAATAAAAAAAAATTAATTAGGTAATTTAGCCTATATAAATATAGGGTATATATAGGCCTAAGTTAAATATAGGGTAAAGGTCAAATGTACTCAGTCTGGGATTAACCCTATATTCGAAAGAAAGACGTTGGAAAAGAATTTGAAAAATGTGCCTTTTTTACATTTGTATTCCATGCAGAATTGTATATTCTCCGTGGATTTTTCTGTAAATTGATATTGCTGATGATGCTTGTTGGCTATTAAGTGTATCTTTAGAACATTGATGAAGATATAATGCAATAGGACAATCCATGAATAATACATAATTTGGGCTAAATAATTACATATTAAGGGGAGGGGGGGGGAGATTAGTGACTTGTAAATGTTCAGGAATAATTTAAATAGTAACATATTAATATTATAGTAGTAGCAAGTAGTAACTTTAGTGTTCTTGATTTTTTTTTTTTTTTTTTTTTACTAGTGTTTACAATCACCCCTCAAAAAGAAACATTATAAAGTTTGAACACAACTTTTAATATTTATAAAATACACACTTGTGTCATTCCTAACAGCAGTTAAAGTAAAGTGAAGCGCTTTAAGTAATAATGTAAGTAAGTATTTTAGAATTACTAAAAGTAGTTTCAAAAATTTTATAGTGTTTCCGAGGAGGGCAATCTTTGCACCAGACTCACTGAAGATATCAAGCCGTCTGAGGCAAAAACAAGCAACTGCACATGCTTGTCCTCAACCCCAGTTCATTCAAGGCTTTATTTTTCACCTCCTCCAATGAAATTTCTGAACACTTTCTTCTATTCACTTTTCACCTCATTAAGGGATAAACTGCTTTTCGTCCTGCCCCAACTGTTAATCTTTGGGCATCTATTGTCTGTAAAATGTGATCTAGCTACCTTAACCTCTCTTTCATTTCAGCTCTATAAAATCTAAGCCAATATTTTTTTTGATAGTTTACTTTTAAGTTGTCAAGGTTCTGTGTTAAAATTCAATAAAATAAATCCATATTTTACTTTGCAAACACATTCTCTCATCAGCAGTCGCCAGCAGTAGAAAACGCCGAGTGTGTACGCTTCCATATAGCTCCATAGCTGTGTATTCCGAACCCGGACCAGGCATACCCTTCAGGCATACCATGTTGGAGGGGAACAGAATCCACAAGAAATGATGCAGACCCTAAAGTAGAAGAGGTTTTTTGCGTGGTATGGTCCTTTCTTATCTCTTTTTTCATCCTGCATTCAGAGACATTTAGCTTCTTTTTTTTTCCTTCTCCGTACAGTATTTCCTTCCTTGTCCTCTTACAACATTGTCTCGCGGAAAGACTAAACAATCTGCTGTGTTCCGTGTTCGGAATAGCTCTGTATTCCGAACCCGGACCACGCAGACCCTTTGCTTAAGGGAACAGGGTCCCAAGCTACACCTCCATCCTATATAATCCTTCTTAGCCCAAACATGCAAATTTATCTATGTCGCTGGTTTCCTGGAAGAATAGGGGTGTAAAAATATTAGTAAAAGGCTGTTTCCAATCATTATTCTGCCTCAGATGTAGGAAAATGCCCACGTTATTGACCGCCCCTTTCGTGTTCATAAACCTACATTACATTTTCACGAAAGCTAGGGCTACAAGTTCAAAAGTGAGATCTTGTCAAGCAGGGTAATTGACCGTCCTCGGGTGCTATTGCTAGCAGAAAGAGGTTGAGGATCCCTTTTGGACCTGTTGCATCGCGGCTAGTAAAATTCTGGGAAATGATAAAAACAATGTTAAAGATCCTGTAAAAAAGAAGATAAAATAATAGCTAAATATTACATGCTTGAAATTAAGTAAAAAGTACGGAAAAATAAAAGAAAAAAAACTACTGAGGGGGTTTTCTTTTCTTCTCTGTCTCATCTCTGGTTCTAGGGGAGCTGAAAAACAAATGATGAGAAGCCAAACCCAGTTGACTGTGAAGTTCCATGACCCTGAGGGTCCTGCTGCAACAAAGTTCGCGGACAGACTGAAGATTCTGCAATGTTCCGCGTTCAGAACAGGCAACCATCTCTGCGTTAAAACAAACGAGCGTCTTTATACTGCGCAATGTTTACGTCACAATACACAATACGGTCAAATTTCAGATAATTATTGTGCTTCTTTTTTTTCATTATGGCCTTAATGCCCCAATGAAGGGGAATTGTTGGGAAGGGGATGAAGGAAGGAAAATCTATATTGAAAATCAAAATTAAAATGAATAAAATCTTGGACTGATGAGCATTCAGGCATTAATATCATTACACATCAAATATTCTGTTTAATTCATTAGTTCTTTCCAAGATTGTTCAAGACAAATATGGTTTTCACAACAAACAACAGTTTAGCTACTGTTCCCTTCCCTACAAAAGTAGAAACGCTACTACGAATTTAGCGCTTTACTAAAACGAATTAAATTACAAATATTGTCAATATTTTTAAAAATAAATATTCAAATGAACAAAAATCTTGGACTGAGGAGCATTCAGAAATAATATATATAAAAATAATCAGTTTAATATGTATCAAATGATCAGTTTAATTTAATTTGTTCTTTCCAAGACTCTTCAAGAAGTTTTCAGTAAAGGGCCAATGACAGAGTACGCTTTAGACTTTTACAGTTGGGGAAAGGGGTAGTAGCCAAACCCTTTTTCGCAGTAATTTTGTTTGTTTTAAACATGACTTGCACATCCAATTGAAGTCTTACTCGTATCAGATTCATTTATTCAGTTATGTTAATACCTGTTGTATGTTTGTTTGCTGTGATTGTTTATTTGATTTCTGTTCGTTTTGGGTTTCATTTATTCTTTAATAGTAATTTTTGGTCGTTTTGAGTTTGAATTATTATAGGAATTTATTTCTGCTGATCTAAAGTTAAATATGGGCTTTACTTTTTTCTGAAAAACTTCTTTTTTGGAAACTTTTATTGTTTGCTTTTGATTGCAAAAGTTTCAAGTTTTTCCACGTTCCCTGTTTCAAAATCATTCTTTTTTCCACGTTAAAGTTTCCTCAAACTATCAAAACTATTATCAAAGTAAAAATATCAAAGGTGCGAAAGTATCAAAATTAACAAAGTAACAATAAGCAACTCCCATAATTTACAGCCCTTGCCCCTCAAAGCAAAGTCACCCTGTGAATCAGCAAATAAAAGTATGAAAGTAATCTTAGCCACAACAAGCAACTTGCATAATTCATAACACTCTTCCCGAGTACTTGGAATGGGGGATTTCAACCCTGGAAGCACAGTTATTGTGTCATTGGACAAATTTCAACAAAATGTCTATCTCAAAATTTCAACTGGATGCATTAGGAAAAGGGGTTGGGGGAGGCTGGTTGCCCGTTGATCACTTTTGACTGTTAGAAAAGGTGCTAGAACGTTCAATTCGCAATCAAATTAGCCCCCTCCAAAGTTAATGCGACCACCCCTCCACAAAAACCTTATATGTTAACAATGCACAACTTGCATAGGTTACAACCGTTGCCCAGGGGGCTTTAGAAAATTTATCAACCTCTGAGTTATAGTTATTTGACTTTTGGACTGTTCTGAACAAAATGGCTATTTCAAAATTTTATTTAGATATATTTCAGAGAAAAGGTCGGGAGGGGGGGGGGTACCCTTTGATCACTTTCGAATCTTGAAAAAAGGCACTAGAACCTTCAATTTCCAGTCGAATAAGCCTCCTCTAAAGTTTACACAACCACCCCTTCTGTAAAAATCTTATGTGTAAACAATGGGGAACTAGCATAAGTTACAGCCGTTTCCACGAGGGCTGGGGGATTTATCAAACCAACACTCATAGGTATTTTACTTTTAGAATTATAAAAAAACGGTTATCTAAAATTTTTATTGGAAGCATTTGGGAGGGGGGGGCGTAGGGACTGGTTGCTTCGCGATCACTCTTGACTCTTAAAAAGAGAACTATAAATTTCGATTCCAAATAAAAGGTACCTTCTGCGAAGTCTATACGATCACCCCTTCAATAAAAACCTTATATGTTAACAACAGAAAACTTGTACAACTTGCAGATCTTGCCCCAAGGCTCTGAGGGGTTGTGTCAACCCCGGAGGCATTGTTACAGGATTTTTAGACAATATTTTTACAACCCTTACATAAAAGCCTTATATCTCCCCAAGGCATGGCTTACAAACCTAGCCCCCAGGCTCTGGGAGTTTTTTCAACACTGGAGGCATTGTTATATCATCTTGGACTGTTCTGAACAAAATAGCTATCTCAAAATTTTGATCAGTTGCATTTGGGGAAAAGAAGGCGTCAGGGGAAGGAGGGATCCCTTTTAGCTCTTAAAAGGAAACTAGAACTTTCAATCTTCAATCAAATTAGCGTCCTCCAAAGTTTATACGTCTTCCATAAGCTTTATATGTCTCCGGGTTATAGCTAACGACCCTTGTCTCTGGCCTCTGTGGAGCTGTGTCGGCTCGGTGGCATTGTTATATGATCTATGGAAAATTTTAAATAAAATGGCTATCTGAAAATTTTTATCGGATACATTTGGGGAAAGGAGGGCATTGTGGAAGGGCTACTTGCCCTCTGATTACTTTAGACTCTTAAAAAGGAAACTAGAACTTCCAATTTCCAATCAAATGAGCCTCCTCCAAAGTTTATATGGCTACACTTTCCATATAACCTTATATGCCCCAGGCGGATAGCTTAAAACCCTCGCTCTGAGATTTGGGGATGTGTCAACCCCAAAGGCAGTTCTATATGATATTTAGACTATTTTTAACAAAATGGCTATTTAAAAATTTCGATTGGAAGCATTTGGGAATAGCAGGGCGTGGGGAGACAGTTATTGATTGATCACTTTTGAGTCTTAAAAAGAGAACTAGAACTTTCAATTTCCAATTAAACAACCATCTTCCGAAGTTTATATGACCATCCCTTCCATAAAATTTGCCCACGGGGCATAACTTACATCCTTTCCCCGATCCGTGGGGGGTTGTGTCTACCACAGAGGCATTATTTCATACCCTTTGGACTATTTTGAACAAAATGGCTATCTCAAAATTTTCGATTGGATACATTTGGGAAACGAGGACGTTAGGGTGGAGGGGAGTATTTGCACTCCAGGCATATTGATCAGATGCATTTGGGAAAAGAGATTAGGGGGAGGGGGCTAGTTGTTCTCTGATCAATTTTGACTCGTAAAAAGGACATTGGAACTTCTGGTTTCCAATTGAATGAGCCCATTCAAAATGCATACAACCACCCATTCCATATGAAGTGTCTGTGAAAAAAAAGAAAACAAATAATAAAACATTGAAGCGTAATGGCCTTTACAACAGACAACGCTATAGCGTTGTCTCTTATTATAGTTTTTTAACTAAACAAAAACAAATCTTTTTTGCCATTCAATAAAAAACAAGACAAATCACTGTAGTTCAGATACAATTTACTTAACAGTTTAAAAGCCTTGGCTACTTGTCAACAGAGTACTGAACACCAATTATAAACATGTCTCGCCTCTGTTCTATTGTGTGTATGCCTCTTGCATCAAATTCTATAAATTGATCTTGAAGCCACTTTTTTTTACCTGATTTTCAACTTCATTCTTGTATCGAAAATGTTATCTGGGTTAAGCCTCTTTCAGGGGTCCAAGCAAATGACCGTCTAATGGACAAGGTTAAGAAAGAAGGGATGATTAGGAAACATCTAACTTCCCAGTGTTCCCAGTGAAACATTTTCATGAGCAAAAGTCAAAAGTGCATGGCGTTTTATTCGAATGGAAAGGCTTACTTTTTTGTGAGCATATTACTATGCTACTTGTTCTTTTTGCCTCATTGATCTTCAGGAAAGTCACAATAGTTAAGCTCCTGTGAATTCCAGAATACTGCAAGAATGACTTAAGGCCTGCCATTTGAACAAAACGTTGTGGTCTCTTGACTAAAGGTTTGATTCTTCTACAAGAGAATGAGCATCAACATATGGCACTGGTAAAACAAGAAACTGCTTAAAACATGGGTGAGAGATTGCTCCAAATACCCCTACTGCCCTAACTTTTCCTTTCAGAAATGCATTGGTTTGCACTCCTTAAAGAGGCTCTACGCAGAAAACTAATTTGATCCAACAAAGAAGTTAAAAATCAGGCGCAAAAGTGGCTTTCAGACGAGTCTAAACAATTTTATGCTAGAAAAATACATAAATTAGAACAATAATGGGATAGGTGCATAAATGTTGCTGAGGAATAAGTTGAATAGAAGCCAAAATTTTTAATTGACTTAACAAATCGTTTCTAAGCTACAGTGATATGTCTCATTACTTATTGAATAACTCTTGTGCTTTGCTTGATTTTAGGAATCAATTTTCTTCTTTTCATTCCTCCTAGGGATATGTAAGCGGATTCTAATAATTAAATATAATATACCTGATAGAATATTAAAGTTGAAAAAGCTACACAGGAGGCTCTCAGGTAATGCTCTTGATGAACTTTCTCCTTTTAATTGTCTTGTTAAAAAAAACTTATGGTTAATGTTTTTGTTTTATCTATGTTTTGCATTTTTTTTAATGTATTTAATTTATTTTTACTCCACATTCTAATACTTTTAGAGTATTTTTGTGGGTAATAAATAAATTTTATTATTATTATATAATTTAGTGTTACTCATCGAAAACTACAAGCCTGAGAAACTTTGCCTAATTTTCAAAAAAGAGTGAAACACCCCCAAAAAGTCAAGAAATCTTAATAAAAATCATTCCATCAGATTCAGTGTATCAGAGAACCCTTCTGTAAGGGTTACAAGCTGCCACCTGCAAAAGTGTGCAATTTTGTAGCTTTTGCAGAAACAAAGGTCATGGATGCATGTTCATTTCATTTTTTTTTTCAGGGATGATTGTATCAAACCAATGGTTCCAAATTATCACAAGAGTCCTCATTAAACACAAAATGAAAAGTTCTAGTCCCCTTTTTAAGAAACCAAAAAGATTGGAGGGCAAAATTCTGAGAAAAGCCTTTTATTTAACATTGTTGAAATGTCCAATAGCTGTGCATTGGAGATAAAATGAGCCCTCAGAAACCCTAGGGATAGGCCTGTAATGGGCTAATGAAATTAGTCCGTTATTTATGTATAGTATTTGCTATTAGGAAGTATACACATTTTTTTAGAAGGGGGGTTTCTGCTAGGGGGGTATTTTCCAGGTGGAAAATTCTCTGTTTTACAGAAATTTTCTGTAAGAAATTTTCTGGGTACAATTTTCAGTGAGGATGGGATTGCCCTTAAAAATTTTCTGGGGGAGTAAGCAATTTACATGGGTGAAACTTTTCACAGAGGAATTTTCTGTACGGGAATCAAGTTTTCCATGGGGGGACAAAGAAAGTTTTCCAGCATTATTTGAAAAGCACCCAGAAAATAAAATTACAAAAGCATGTTTTCTCAACTAAAAGTAAGGAGCAACACTAAAAGTTAAAACTAACAGAAATTATTCCATTAATTAGGGGGGTTGAATCTTCCTTCCTCGATTCCTCTCGCATTATGCTTAAGTTTGACTTTTTGTCCCAATTCTTTAGGAATTACTCCTGAAACACAAGGGCCATTTTATTGAAATAAGAGGCTTTTTTAGAAGTACTAAAAAACTTTAGCGTCAAGAGCAAGGGATTTAGGAGGGGGCAACCCCACCCCCATAAAAATAATGAATAATTTTTACACATTCTAAGTTTTAATGTTGCTCCTTACTTTCCAGCAAAAAAACTTTTTTTTAATTTATCAAACAGTTCATGGTAACGAACTGTAAGTAAGGAGCAACCCGGCTCAATGGTAACCGAAACTCTAAAAAACTAAATTTTGATACCAATAGATACATCAAAAGAATATATGGTAGGATATATGGTAGGAAGAAGATATGGTAGGATCTCTCGATGAAGGAAGTTTTCATGGGGGAAGGGACATTGGTATGAAGGGGGCGCCGGATTTCCCATCATTATTAAAGAAAAAGATCAGAAATTAAATTTTTAAAAAACAAGTTTTTCAACTGAAAGTAAGGAGCAACATCAAAACTTAAAACGAACAGAAAATATTACGCATATGATTGGGTTCACCCCCTAGTCAATACCTCGCTGTTTAAGCCAAAGATTTTTTAGTACTTTCATAAGAGTTATTTATTCTAATTAACGGCCTTTGTGATTAAGGGGTCCTTTTAAAGAATTGGGACAAAATTCGAACTTTAGCTTAAAGAGCAAGGTATTGACTAGGGGTGAACCCCCTAATATACGTATTAAAAATCTATGAATATAGAAGTTCGTTACGTAAGTTAATTCGTAAGTTACGTATATTTATTACTAATAAAAACGTTCGTAAATAAAATTAAACAAGTTACGAGAAAGCCATTTAACCAAATAAAAGTAAAATTAATATGCAAATTTTTTTTATTATTCGTGTACGGTGAGCCAAAATCAAAACCTGCATTAATTCAAAAACGTTCAAAAATTAAATAAAAAACAAGTTTTTTTAACTGAAAGTAAGGAACGACGTTAAAAGTTAAAACAAGCAAAAATTATCCCGTATATGAAAGGGGCTGTCCCCTCCTCAACACCTCGCTCTTTGCGCTAAAGTTTGACTTTCTCACAACTCTTTTAAGAAATAAAAAACTTTAGCGTAAAGAGCGAGGCGTTGAGGAGGGGACAGCCCCTTTCATATACGGTATAATTTCTGTTCGTTTTAAGTTTTAACGTCGTTCTTTACTTTCAGTTACAAAACTTGTTTTTTTATTTAATCTTCTATAAGGCTGAATCTTTACATAGGGTAACTTGAAACAAAGCATACAAATTATCCAGAGGAATTTCACTAATTAATCAAAGCTGCAAAAATTAATCATTACCATCATAGGTAATAATCAAATGATCCTACGTTCCCCCAAGAACAATTATACACAAAACAAAAGTCTTTTTAGGTAATATTTATTTGCTTTAGTATATTTTTCATATAATAGAAGGAAGGATAGGATGTAAATTCTACTCATGATTACTTGGCTAAATTCTTGGAACTACTACTAACCTTGTTTAACTGTGGCTTCATCAAAAAGATTATTTGTATCCATTGTTTCACAGTCGAAATTAATCTTTGATTCTATCTCTTCTGTTAATGATCAAACCTCAAGTTTTAAGACTCTATTTCCTAGAAGACAAAGAGTCAAAAAAGGGAATTTTCCAACTGGAAGCAAAAGTGCTTGATAGAAAAGTCATTTTGACATTTGCTGTGTGATAACCAGTTCTTTAATTCGTCTATATCCAATCCCACACTTGAGCACTGCAAGTTTTGCACCCATAAAAACCTGACACCAAACTAGAGCTTATTTTAAAGAACTTTATAGGCTACTAGTCAGTATTATGTTGAAAAAAAAGAAGACTTATCTAGAATAAACTAACAGATTAGTGATAGGCTAAAGGTGAGATAGAAAATATAAATTGAATATAAAGATACAATGGACAGAAAGACGAACCAATATTTGCTTTTAAAAGTCATAAATTAAGAAAAAGGGTTTATAGAAAAGTTGGCAGCTTCTGACCATCCCAAATAGAGATGATATGCTGCACTTATCAGGGAGCCAAGGCGTCACTGAAAAGCATAAAAGAGTTTGTGAAAATAAATCAGGAAATTGATCTAGTTAAAATAGGAACTAAAGTGGTTGAACACAAAGACTGCTAATTTTGTGGCGGTATTTCTGATTTAAAAATACAAATGTTTGGTAAGGACTCATTTGATTTATGTGGTGTGAATGCAACCTCTGAAACTGTTTCTTTCTGTTCCAGGTCTGATCATCTTTAATTCATTTAGTATAAATGGGAGTGTTTTGGGTTGTGTGCGTACTTTGTTCATGAATTTCTACTCATGACATCAAGCAATAGTCTTTTTGTGGCACACCATGAATCTTCTACTCATTGCATTAATGAAGGATCAATCACATAATGATGTTGGCAAGTTAAGGACACAAATGTCTGGTAGCCTTTTATGAAATACAATGCATCCAGCAATGAGAAACAACAGAGAAATGGGTTGTTTATGGATGTGTTTAGAACAGGGAGGGGGGGGGGATAAACATCTACAGTATCAGGATAGCTAATACTATATCTGAAAAGAATTTAAAAGAATGAATTAAGTGGTCTAGCCCACTTTATTTTGGAGTATTTTGTTCAGAACAATCATGCCTCTGCAAAGTTGCTCCAGATATGGTAAATTTATACATATTGATATAATTTAGTTAAAAAGAAAGTGAATACATTGCTTGACCCTTTTTTTATTGATTAAATTTTGAGCCGTTACAGGAGATAAAGGGGCTCAAAAAGCACAGAATAAACAACAGTTTGAAAATGTGTTTTTCTTAAAAAAAAGTGTCCCGTGAGAAAAGATTGCCATTTGTAGCTAATACAGGAAGGATAATGATTATTTTCAGTAGCCTAGTCTTGATAGTAAAGTTTTATTTTGAAATAAAATTTGCAGGAATTTTGAAAGAGACTGACCCCCCCCCAATAAGTGATGTCAGTTTTAGGCCTTTTCTGGCAAACAAAGTATTGATCAACAATTGCTAGAACAGATTTGTTTATCAACAATAATTTTTGCATGAACACAAATTGTTATTATTGTTGGAAATAAATCAATATTTTCAAAATCAATTGAACATTTCACTGTTTTCAATCAAACTCATGTTCACCACTATAATTTTAAGCGTTTCTAAATCTTTCCACTGTCTAATCAAATACTGCTTTCTCTATAAAACACAACAAGATTTCTTCTCTACCCTTTGGAGGGAAAAATGATAGGTAATTCAAACAAAAGTACCTTATAGTGTCTTAACAATATATACTGAATCTTAATGGCAAATTATTTTTTTATTATTATTTCCTGAATTGCAGAAACAAAATAGTCCACGATATCCATCCTTAAAATTTCCTGTATGGCTAGAGGCCTTTTCTGGTGGCATTGTTGATCAAAAGTGTTCAGATGAGACATTTGATCAATAATGTTGATGAAAATTATTGACAATTGAAATTGTTTTTTATCAATTTTTTTTTCAATCAAATCTAAGCAAGAAATTCCAAGGATGTATTTCATGAGAATTTTTTTTCTTTTTAACAATTTAGAAAAATAGTTAATTTGTCATCAAGGTTTTGTAGACGATGTATTGTTAACTTGATCTGTTGCCTAAAATAAGACATGAGAAGGTATTTTCTTTTGAGGTACCTATCTCTTTTCTCTCCAAAGGAAAGTGAAGAAATTTTGCTGTATTATAAAGAAAAATTCATAATTTTTCTTAATTGATGCTCCATTAAGTGTTGGTCTGTCTTTTGTCATAAATATTTTTTTTGTATCTTGAACGTTTTTCTTTTCTTTGGTTACTCTGCTCTTGTGAAGTTTCTAAGTTTTATGTACTCATGTATGTAGTGTATTAAAATAAAAGTTCTAAATAGGGATAAAATCCTTTTTAATAGACAGTGTATGGAAAATTCACAAAAAATACCAGATATTTCGGTCACATATAGTGACCAAAATATGTGGTATTTTTTGTGAATTTTCTATACACTGTCTATTAAAAAGGATTTTATCCCTATTTTGAACTTTTATTTTATCGTCATGGAAAGGCAGTGTGGTCTCCAAAATTATCTATGTTGTGTATTATCTACTTTTTTCTTTATACTTCACAATTATCGTTTTTGTATATGATGTGGGTTAAAAATAAATTATTATTATTATTATTATAATTTGATCAGATTTATAAAAAGTGAATATTATAGAAGCAAACATGAGCTTAATTGGAAATAATAAACAATGTTCAATTCCTGTTTATGGTAAAATTCTACTTTAGCTACTTTTGGCCATCTTGGAAAGGGGTTAGGTTATAAAAATGAAACTTTCAGGGATGGGTCTACAGGTTAGTGGGTAAATTTGCAGGTGGCACTATAATTTAGCTAGGATGAAAGTAAAAATGTCATTTGATGCTTTTTTTGATGCTCTCTCATAATACAGTAATCGCTTCTGTTGCAAATTGCATCTTGAGCCCTTAAAGGGGCCCAAAGGTATTTTAAATGAATTATGAAAGAGCATAAAAAAAGCATCAAGTGATGTTTTCACTTTCATCCTAGCTAAATTATATGGCCCATTGCAAATTTACCTTGAACTTTATACCCCTCCCCCCCCACCCCCCTAATATACAAATATATGCCCTGAATTGGAATTAACCCTGAATTGTTGATGGCAAAGTTTTGGATTGCAAAATTCAGTGCTATTTTTGTCAACTGAATTTGAAAAACTTTAAACAGTAGGAAATCAGTTTGAATTCAGTTGCCTAATAAATGAGGTTTGAATTGTTATAAATAAGTATTTTTGGAATATATTACTCTTGAACAATTTATTTATAAACAGGTAATATGTTTTTAACCACATTTCAATAACTTAACTAGTGTTGATAACTTCTTTGTGTGGTCACAAAATGAAACACCTTTGGGACCTCTTTAAGGGCTCAAGATGCAATTTACAACAGAAGCAATTATAGTATTACGAAAGAGCATAAAAAAGGCATCAAATAACATTTTCACTTTCATCCTAGCTAAATTATTGTGCCACCTGCAAATTTACCAAAGTATGTCCCCAGAAGGTATTTTGAAGTACCTACCTCTACTCCTTCTCCCTGTAGCCTAAAGGGCCATGACCTTTAAAAATATGTGTGTTATAAAAGTGAAACCTTGCAAAATAGATCTTTGGCTTAAATGAAGTACAACAAAATTGTTTTCAGCTCCACAACTTTGCTCAATCCCAATTTATAAGATTTTAAAGATAAGCAAATAGATTTCCAAAATAAAAAAAAAATATTGATATGGCTTAAAATTCTATTCAATTAACTGGAATTACATTTTCAGAAGTAAAGCCAGAGAAAAAGAAACTGATAACTGAAAATTAAGGTAAAATACTGTTTGGTCAAAATTTCAATAGCCTACCAGTCATGTAGCCAAATTTAGCGGGGAAATTTACAATCGGGAGTGAATTATCTTCTCATATAATTTTCCCAGAACTGGGGTAATCATAATGGGTCTGAAGGAGTTGGGGTCCTCTTTGGGTTTATTTTGTTTTAATATAGGGATGATGAGTGATGTTTTCCAAGCAGATGGGAAGAAGGAATTGCTCCAGGCATTGTTGAAGAGAGATAAGAGTACTTTTTTAAACTCTATTGGAAGGTGTTGGAGCAAAGATGGATGGATCTGGTCGTGGCTGCAAGATGTTTTGGGTTTGATTGAATTGATTGCTTTATTCAGCTCAATCATTGTAAAATTTTGGAGTAGATGCAGGGACCCAGGCAAGTCAAAATGGGGTGCTAGGCTGATCTGAGGTGGATTATGAGGGGTGTTTTGAATTTCTTCTCAAAAAAATCTGCTAAAAATTCAGCTTTTTCTTTGTTGGTTTCCAGCTGCTGACCATTTAGAGTTAGTTGGTAATGGAAGGGGTTCTGTGTGGAGAATTTGCCACACATCTTGTCTAGGAATTTATGAATCTTTGACTCTTGTGTTTTGTGGGACACTGATAAGAGAAAGTTTTTGCATGCCTCTTCTTTTGCAAGTTTGATTGTTCTCTTAAGTTTTCCCTCTGCTTGTAGCTTTGCTATATATTTTCCAGTGGATGGATTTCTCTTGAAGGATCTGATGGGATTCCTTTTATTGTGCCAAGCCTCTTGACAAGAGGATGTTCACCATGGCTTAGGGGGTTTGTTATTCTTCAGTGTTTTTGGGCTTTGGGACTGGGGTATGGTAAGTTTTGCAGCATCAAGAAGTACTGATGTGAGATTTTTGGAGAGTTGGTTTGGGTCAGTGGACAGTGAAGAGTAGTCATGGTTTGAAAGAATGTGGGAGAAGTTTGGCCAGTCTGCTTTTTGCCACACATAGTGGGAAATGAAATTTCCCACTATGGAGTGATCAACAAAATGGTCACTTAGGAGGTCGTCTTTTCTGTTAACAGTAGTTTTATTTATTAAACTTGATGAGACTAATTGAAGATCAATAGTTGAATAACTCCCACTTCTTTTGCTGAAGTAGGTATTTAGGTGTCTAGGAGTCACTAGTACTATATTGGTAAAATTGGTGAGGAATTCCTCTATGTATTTTCCAGAATTATTTTGAGGTGAATAACCCCAGATAGGACTATGGGCATTGAAGTCCCCAACAACCACTAGATTTGAATTTGAGAAGTTATTAGAAATAAAATTGAAAAAATCACGTCCATTGTTATTACCATTTGGATTATATAAATTAATAACAGTGACCTCCATGTTTGCCAGCCACAACTTTACACCAATCGCATCAATGTCATGACTGAAATCAGGGAGGCTTATACCACAGAATTTGAGGTGTGATTGTACAAGGATGGCAACTCCACCACCAATTCTATTGGAAGATCTGTCTTTTCTTAGGACATCATAACCAGGAATTTTTAGATTAACTGATGAGTTTAAATGGGTTTCTTGGAGGCATAGTATGTCTATGTTGTGTGAAGAAGTATACTTAAGAAGGTCAGTAATTTTATAATCATTTAATGATCTCACTTTCCATTGCAAAATTGTGGTGGATAGAGGTAACTGAGGGTTAGCCATTGATAGATAGATTTAGTTTATTGAGTATAGTGCTGAAATTTGTGTTGGCTGTGTCCTTAAGATTTTTTGGGAAGTAGGTATTAGCCATCTCTTCTAGAATTGAGGATTTTTGATTTTCTGTGAGGGATGTTCTGGAGAGTGAGTTGAAGTTGAATATGTAGAGGCATAAGTTTGTAAGTAGATTTGGATTTTCTTCTGATGTTTCCTTTGGTGATTTTGATGAGGTTGGTTTTGCAGGTTTACTTATAGAAGATTCTGGGTCTTGGTCTCTGGCTGGAAGGGGGGGGGGGGAAGTCTAAGGTCTTGATTCCAGGGAATGTTTTTTGTGGTTGGGTCCTTGTAGCTTTTTGCTGTAGAGTTTTTGATTAGGTTGTGTGTTTGATTCAGAGAATTCGGGTGTATCTGCATTGTGCACCATGAGTTTAATTTTTGCAAACTGAAATGGGATGTTTTCTTTTTCAGACAACCTGAGAGCCATTGATCTTGCCTTGTATTTTGGGCATACAGATCTGTTGTCAGAAGAATGGGGACCTTTCCAATTGATGCATGTTAATTTCTTGTTTGCACAGTTTGCTGTGTTTGAAGGATGGATATTTTAGCATAGGTTGCACCTTTTCAGGTTTGTTGTGCAGTGTTGTTTTGTGTGACCCATTATTAGACATATTTCACACTGTATTGGCTTAGCCTTGTACTCTTTGTAGGGCTTTATCTGGCCAAATAAGGATATAGGTTCACTGAAGTTCTCTAGGGTGGAGTCCAGGGTGAAAAGGTAGGAGTTAGATGTGTATATGCCATCATTGTTGGGTTTTCCAAGTCTGGTGACTTTTGATACTGATATTTTTTGGCCTTTGCAGTTTATAAGGCCATCCTTTAAGTCAGTTTCAGAAATACCGTTAGGGATATTGTATATGACAATTTTTGTTTGGGCAGGTGGAGGGCGAATCCATTACTTTGAATGGACCTTAATGCCTCCAAGGGAGTTAAGTGACAAATGAGTTGTTTTTGCATTTTCAAAGCCTGCTTGAATAGATATTAAGATTGAACCATCTCTGTTGATGTTGAGGTTGAAATTGATTTTCAGAATTTTGAAGAGCTCAAGTCGAATTGTTTGGATGTTTTTTATTTGGAACATGGTTTCAGGAGAGGTAGGCAGAATGTGGATGAAGTGCTCTTCTTCCAAAAAAGATGGGGGTGTCATAGAAACTGTCTTTAATGGGGAGAAACTGGTGTACCGTTTTCTCTTGGATCTTTTAGGAGTGACTGTTTTGAAGCCATCATCATGGTGATTTCAGTCCTCAGAGTGGACAGTGACCATGGTTTCATTGGAGTCTGAGTCCTCAGAAAGGTCACTTGGTAATGGAGAGATGGGGCCTAGCATTTGGTTATTGGTATCTCCCTTCTCAGGGGGTAATTTCATTGGGATCATGGTTGAGATAAATTCCCCACTTTATATAAATAAAAATAATCAAGAAAACTTCACTTGATAGTCCTGTTTTCATAATTTTTTCAAATTCTCTAACACAATTATTTTTAATATTTTTCTTCTTTTCTTGATTTTCTGTTTTGTTTTTTATTTATTTCATAAGCATTAACCAAACTAGCTTCTTCTTCTATTTCACAGCAGGCGGGCTTTTCAGTAATACCATTTAGCCCTTTTCCTTTTGCTTCACTCTGTGGGCTACAGAGCTACTGGCTTGATTGCCTAGTATTTATTAGATATTTTCAGATATCTTTCAGTTGATCTTTCGACTCAAGGAGTTCAAATATAAGATGATAGATTTCGATTTCTATGCTCTGTGTGCAGGTATAGTTGGCTAGGCTCTTGGCTGATAGGGAGATTTTGTGGTGTTTAAAGCATTTTAACAGTTTACAAAGCAAGGTATGTTGTGCAGACTTCAGCATATTACATTCAAATAGGCAGTGGTCAATTGTTTCATTATTCATATTACAATATCTGCAAAGAGGGGACAGGGGAACTGAACCACTTGAATTAGGAAACTGGTACGAGAATGCAAGAAAGTTTAGTCCATTTGTTCCAGAACAAATTCTATGATAAATTTTTGAAAAATACTTGTTGGGAAAGGGGGAAAGGATAGGATTATTCTTATTAAATGTAATATCTGATAGTCTCCATCGGTAAATATCTCTAATGGGGATTGGTCTCCCACTTGGCTGGTCAATATTTATAGCATTTTTTGCTATTTCATCAACCTGATGGTTACCACTTATACCAGAGTGGCTAGGAATATACTGAAGATAATTTCTTATGCCAATTGAAGCAAGATTATCAATAATACTAAGACAATGATAAGTGTCAATGTCCAACTTATACTGAGGAGCTGAGGCCAGCAACTGAAGGCTTGATAAAGAGTCGGAATAGACTATAATATTTTTTTAATTAGCAATCAAAGGTTGGTTTTCCATAAGGTGTTCTAATGGCATGATTATGGCATTTAACTCAGCAGACAGTATAGATACATTATTATACAATCTCTCACCCATGGCAATTTTCAGGTGACGAAGGAAAGCACCACTTGCTACCTTCTCATTCATTTTTGACCCATCAACAAATATTTGGAAGCGGTTTTTATAAGTAATTGTATTAATTTCAGCAAATTTTTTCTGGACAAAAGCAATTTGGGTTAAATCTTTATTCCACTTTGAGAAATCAGTATTTATTATTGGAATTGATCAATTCCATGGAGGGGAATTTATATATCATTGATGAAATCACCTATATTCAGGCAGTTAAAGACAGCTTTGAACAATTCACCATCATTGACTGAAGAGAGTTTGCTTTGTGTTAGTTGGTCAATATTAGGGGTTAGCTTATGGGGCTTGAATATAGCAGATAAAGTTAGCAATTCTTTTTTATGGTTGAGAGTTGCCACAGGGCAAACAAAAAGAATTTGGTTGATGGTCTCATCATGGGTTTGGCATAGGTGGCAAAGAGAGCTTGTTACTGTTGGATTGGTTGTGTTTTGGAAATGATAAGTTTGGAAGTTAAGACCAGTAGCATTTGATCATATTCTTTGGTACATCTTTGAGTCTTTCCAGGATGCAAATGGAGAAAGGTTTACTTTACTTTTTTACTTTCGGTGGGAACCAGACGATGAACTGTCCTGCCCGGCACCAAAGGATCTTGGGATGACTTCCGACGACCACTTGGACCTGTCGGCTGCAGCTTCTCTGGCGATCTTCAGCCAGTCTTTGTCCCATCTCCGACCGTGTCTCCTGAATCCTCCCCACGGTTCCAGGTCCTCCTTGAATTTTTGCCACAGGTTCTTCTTTTGTCCTCCTGGTTTACGTTTCCAGGAGGGGGCTGGTTCGCAGACAAGGACGTCTCGACATATCGTGCCTTCGGGACGGCGCAATGTGTGGCCGAGGAGCTTCAGGCGACGCCTTTTAATGATAAGCGATAGCTCTTCTGATTGGCCACAGCGACTCCTTACTTCACTATTGGAAATCCTGTCCCATCTCTTAATGCGGAGGATGTAACGAAGGCAGCGGTGGTCGAACACGTCCAAAGTTCTCACATCTTCAGTCTTGATCGGCCATGTCTCGCAAACATACAGAAGTACTGCTCGAACAGTTGCACCATAGATTCTGAATTTTGTTTTGGTTGAGATCTCCCGTCTGGTCCATAATGCTTTTTTCAGACTAGTAAACACTCCCCAGGCTTTTGCTATGCGGGCAGAGATATCCCTTTCAGCTCCGCCATCTGGTGTTATGATAGAGCCAAGATACTTGAATTCCTCAACGCTTTCTATTGGCTCACCGTCGAGGGTAACTTGGCAAGAAGCAGGTTGGTTGAGAGCCAATACTTTAGTCTTGCGCCGCTGATGGCCAGTCCGATGCGCTTTGAGACCTCATAGGTATCGTCGATCATGCCTTGTAAGCTGTCGGCGGTAGTTTCCAGCTCAGCAATATCGTCTGCGAAGTCCAGATCTGTCAGGGCCTGGAGGAAACCAGCTATTTGTCCGAAGACTATTTCGCTGTGGTTTCTCATTGCATTATACATGATCCAGTCTATCGCGTAGTTGAATAATATAGGCGAAAGGGGGCATCCCTGCTTTACCCCAAACTCCACTGGAAACTTAGGGGTGTCATTGCCGGAAACACGGACGCAAGTCTCTTATGTGTCCTTATACGCACTTCGGAGTATCTCAATGATCTCCTGTGGCGCACCGTCTTCAGCCATAATTCTCCATAGCTCCTCTCTGATGAGAGAGTCGAAGGCAGCTGCAAAGTCAATAAAGGCGATGAGAAGGGGTAGATGAAACCTGCTGAACTGCTGAAGGATGAGGCGAATCGTCAATATCTGTTCTGGACAGCCTCTGCCTGGTGTGAAGCCTGCTTGTTCAGGACAGGTTAACTTGTCACGTGTGTCTTTGAATCGATTCAAAAGAATGACGCAGAAGATCTTCATGGCATGGTCGATCAGGGAGATACCTCTATAGTTTCCGCAAATGGCCTTATCTCCTTTTTTGTATAGCGGAACGAGGACTGATACTTTCCAGTCTTTTGGGAAGGTCTTCGTCGTCCAAACCTGGACAAAAAGGTCGGTTAGGCGGCATAGTAGAGTTGGTGAGGCCTTGAACATTTCAGAAGGGATCCCATCCTCTCCAGGAGTTTTATTGTTTTTCATGCACTTCAGCGCTTTTTGTACGTCCGCAATACTTGGCGGATCGAGGTTTACTGCGTAGGGCTCTCTAGCTGCACTCGAGAAGGCAGGTAGATCGCACGGGGGTTTGACAGGGTTCAGTAGCTCAGAAAAATGCTCTCGCCAGCGTTCCATGCGTCCTTCTTCTGTTCGGATGAGTTCTCCGGACTTATCTTTCAGTGTGTCAACCGTTACAGGAGCTTTTCCAGTCGCTTCTTTCAGTAGTTTGAACATTTTCCTGCTGTTGTGGCTCCTGGACGCTTGTTCCAACTCATTCGCCAGATCTGACCAGTACTGTTCTCTGTCCCGTTTCAGTGACTGTTTAACTGCTTTGCGGGCTACTTTTAAGGGTTCTTTTGCACCTCCCATGAGCGGTCGCTTCTTCTCAACTAGTTCTATGGTGTGGTCAGAGATCCAGGCTCGCTGTTTTCGTTTTGTGTGGCCAAGCACCTCCTCAGCTACGTCCTG
>JAQQPU010008643.1:0-13926 GCA_029168905.1 Artemia sp. Kazakhstan ARC1039 | reverse complement strand
TCGCTGTTTTCGTTTTGTGTGGCCAAGCACCTCCTCAGCTACGTCCTTTGTCGCAATTTTTATCTGCGCCCATTCTTCATCGACGAGTGAGAGACGATTCAAGGCATCGAACCGGTTGCTTAGCTTTAACTCGAAGTCGGCTTTGATTTCCGGGCATCTTAGTTTCGAAACATCGAAGCGCTTCCCTGCCTTCTGTCGCTTCTGTCTACTAAGGCGGTGACGGACTTTGCAAGTGAGGAGATAGTGGTCGGATCCATTTAAAGATCCTTTGTCTGCTCCTCTGTATACCCGGGCATCTGTGCATGAGCTCCTCCATCTTCTGCTGACTAAGATGTGGTCGATCTGGGCTGTTGTTACGCCGTCGTTCGAACGCCATGTAACGAGGTGGAGTCTCTTGTGCTCAAAGAGAGTGTTTGTGACGCATAGGTTGTTATATCTGGCTAGCTGTAAGAGCCTTTCTCCATTGATGCATCTGTCACCAACGGTGTGGTGGCCAATAACTGCTGCTGTGTCGGGGCTACTCTGCCAAGCCGGGCGTTCCAGTCTCCAGCTACAAAGAGTATGTCACGCCTTGGTGTCTTGTCGATGATTCTTTGTAGGTCATAATAAAAGGCATCTTTGACCGCGTCACTACTGTCCCTTATCGGAGCGTACACGGCGATTATGGTTATTTGGCTAATGTGGCCTCTCAGTCTGATCATGGCGATCCTTGGTGACACTGTCTCCCAAGAGGTGACGCATGATGCAGTAGAACCGTCTATTAGGAACCCAACTCCTTGCTGGCCGGAACCATCATTGGGACCCGAGTTATAGAAGTGGAATGAGTCAGATACGGAAACGGTCAACTTTTTGGACAGAACATCATTAAGTCTCGTTTCTGACAGACAACAAACGTTGATTTTATACTTCTGCAGCTCCCTTGCAAGGAGCAGTTGCGTGGATTCCAGCTTGCAGCTGCGAACATTCCACGCGCCGATATTCAGATGTTTTCTTGATCGGGCGGCTTGCATACTTGTCGGGCCAGGCACCACCCTGACCTGGTCCGCGTCGGCTACCGTGAACGCCGTAATAGTAGTATCTCTCTGCATTTGATCTTCAATATCCATTGGTGTTTCATAGGAATTGACTTGACCAAAGGCTCCCCAGACCCTTGGCGTCCCGTTGCGTTAGCCATTCTATTTGTCGGGCTAGGCTACTAATAGAATGTTACACCACTCCACCGCTGTGAGGTGCAACTTAGGGCTCTCCTCCCGGCTCGCTAGGGACGGGGGCGTGAATCCTCGCTCCGAGACCCCAACCATAGCTTGGGAGCACTCGTGCTTATATCTTTTACTGGGAAATGCCTTCCAGATATTATTTCAAGCAGAAGGGCAGATTTAGCTATTCAGCCTTGTGGTTTCCTTTAATGCCCATATGACTTGGGATATATTGGAATGTGGATATACCTTGTTTAGGTAATTGGTTCAATAGTATAAGAGTGGTAGAGATATCATTGTCTGGGTAGTCTGAATACTCTGGTGATATTAAGGCAAGGGCTGATTTTTAGTCTGAATAAATTATAAGAGGGGGGTTTCTACATGGGTTTGGCATCTTTATAATGGTTTCCAATGCAATATTGATGGCAGCTATTTTTGCCGTCATGATACTCACATCATTTTGGAGGCTTTCTGCAGCTGCTATACATAAAAATGGGAAGTGGATTCCACAAGCAGTCCTAGATTGTGTTGTTGAGCTATCCACAAAAATTGGGAGGAGGTGGTTATATCTCTGAGACTCAAATTCATGGAATAATGATTTTACATAGGCAAGGGAGATATCTGCCTTAATAGCTGGTGCAAACAAAAGGTTTACTTCTGGGTAGCGGTTAGCCCAGAATGCTATCCAGGGGTATATTTGGGATAAAGTAGATTAAGGTATGGGGAAGGTCATTTGGGTGGTTGCAAATTCCTGTGCAAGGTCCCTAAAAGCACCAGGGTTTCTTAGCCAATCATGCAATCTATGGGAGCTATTACCTTCAATTTTTGTAAAGTAGCAGGTAAGTAGGCTTGCTCTATGTGTAGCAATAGAGGTGAGACCACTTTCACTGAGAAGGAAGTTGGTTTTGGTGTGATTCCTGAGGCCAAGTATAGCACAGATCATAGTATTTTGGACAGTCTCCAGACTACATAATAGGGTTTTTGAACATGAGCTGTAGACAATTAGTCCATAATCAATCTGAGATCAGATATAAGTCCTATAGAAATTTATTAGAGTTTTTTCATGGCAACCCCAAGGCATATTAAGTAGCCTTTGTAAGATGCACATTTTTCTGAGGCATTTTATTGTCCCATTTTCAATATGGAGCCTGAAAGTTAGTTTTTGGTCTTAAGTGAGGCCTAGATATTTAACATGTTGTTGCTCTTGGATGACAACACCATTTAAGATTAGTAGGGCAGATTGAGGGTTTCTTTTATTATGGAACTGTACTATAGCTGATTTTGATGGGGCGGTGGATAGGCATGAATTGTTGGAGAAATGTTCAAAGGCATAAAGCAACTTTTGTAACTTAGATTTGGCCAGTTCAAACTTATTGGAAGTAGACCATAGGACTATATCATCTGCAAATTGAATGTTTGTAGCCTACAGGGAAAATTCAGATCCCATTCATATAACAAAAACAGGAGACAGCTGAGGACAGCACCTTGAGGAAGGCCTTTGGAGACAGACTTTTTAGAAGAAATGTAGGAATTTATGGATATCCACTCTTTGACTATTGGAAAAAATTAGTTTATAAGCTTATATAGAATGGTACTATTCAATCTCCTTATAATTAAAAACATTTTAGTCATCTAGTTGGAAAATTTAACCCATCTGTATAGGAAAAATATAAATTTGCCAACTAGTTGACTAATAACTTCACCCCAGCAAAACTGTCATTTTCCAACTAGTTGACTGATAACTTCTCCCCAGCAACACTTAAATTTGCCAACGAGTTGACAATAAATGTTGCCCCAGCAAAACTTTCCTTCTCCAACTAGTTGACTATTAACTTCTCCCTGGCAACACTTAAATTTGCCAACTAGTTGACAGTAAATGTTGCCCCAGCACAACTTTCCTTTTCCAACTAGTTGACTAATAACTTCTCCCCAGCAAAACTTTCATTTTCCAACTAGTTGACTATTAACTTCTCCCCGGCAACACTTAAATTTGCCAACTAGTTGACAGTAAATGTTGCCCCAGCACAACTTTCCTTTTCCAACTAGTTGACTAATAACTTCTCCCCAGCAAAACTTTCATTTTCCAACTAGTTGACTAATAACTTCTCCCATGCATACTCTTTCTCTCTCTGTCTCTCTTTCACTATTTCTGTAACACTTTTCTCTTTTCAAACTACTGCTTTCCTATTAGTGGCTTATATTGTTTTGTTTTTTTAGGCAAAGAAAACAGCTTCATCTGCTGCTAACTTAGCTGCGCGAGCAAAATCATCATTAAATGGCTCCATTAGCTCCAAATCTCCACTTTTGAATTAAAATCAAAGTAAAGAACCATTATCTCATTCAAATGGCGTTTTTATTGACATTCCTGTTAATGATTACAATGAAGTTAGCACGGATTTGCCCTCACCTAGAAGTATTTCTTCAAAAGATGTTGATAGAAATATGCTTGTGAAAAGTGAATTTAGTAGTGATATTAAATTTTTACAAGAATAAAATTATATTTTTCAGTTTATTGCTGTAATTTCTTAGCAATATAAAACTATATAATGTGGTAGAATCAAATATTTACGTTTGGTGACTTGAGAACATTGTTAACTTCTTATAGCAACACATGTTTTATTTCTTTTGTTCTCAGTGGTTGCATTTCCATTTCCTCCTTGTAAAATTGGTTTACAGCACAGATGAGATTCGAGTATATCAAAACTAGTTGGCAAACATAAATTTGCCAACTAGTTGACTAAAAACTTCTCCCCAGAAAAATTTAATTTTGCCAACAAGCTGACTAATAACTTCTCCCCAGCAAAACTTAATTTTGCCATCTAGCTGGAAAGAAACATTGCCCCAGTAAACAATTCATTTTCCGACTAGTTGACTAATAATAGTTAGAATTTATTGTGAATAGCATAAAATATGTTAATAATATAGGGTTTTTTTTTCAAATATAATTATCACTATTGTTACTATTCAGTTACAACTTCTGTCTCTCTCCCTGTCTCCATCTTAATGGGAGATGTAATTTGAGTTATATATTGGGCTTTGAAGCCAGGGATTTTTTTTTATTAATTCTCAGGATAATTAGTCTTATAATACTTGGTCCCAAAAGTCAGATTGAATTTGTCAAAGCTTGGAGGATTATTCCTCCATACTGTTAAAGAAAACAGATGCATATTTGAAGTTTTGTTCATTTCTATCTTGCATTTAATGGACATAAATTGTGTATGTTCCTTCATTGATCTGTCTTTGTTCCTTTACTGGAGGAATATTTTTGTTTCATTTCTAGAATTTGTAATTAATTTTAAGGTAAAATTCTACTTTAGCTACTTTTGAATATTTTGGAAAGGGGTTATGTTAGGACAATGAAACTTTCAGGGATGGGTCTATGGGCTAAAGTATGTCCCGGGAAGGTATTTTGAAGTACCTACCTCCACCCCTTCTCCCTCTAGAGGGTCTTGACCTATGATGACCTTTAAAAATATGTGTGTTATAAAAGTGAAACCTTGCAATATAGATTATCTGCTTAAATGAATACAGCAATAATTTTTTCCTCTTCATAACTTTGCTCAAACCTAATTTATAAGGTTTTAAAGATATGTAAATACATTCCCTAAATTTTGAAAAAAAAAACAACATAAATTTTCCAACTAGTTGACTAATAATAGTTAGAATTTATTGTAAATAGCATAAAATATGTTAGTAATACAGGTTTTTTTTCAAATATAATTATCACTATTGTTACTATTCAGTTACAACTACTGTCTCTCCCTGTCTCCCTCTTAATGGGAGATGTAATTTGAGTTATATATTTGGCTTTGAAGCCAGGAATTTTTTTTTTATTAATTCTCAGGATAATTAGTCTTATAATACCTGTTCCCAAAAGTCAGATTGAATTTGTCAAAGCTTGGAGGGTTATTCCTCCTGTCTGTTAAAGAAAACAGATGCATATTGAAGTTTTGTTCATTTCTATCTTGCATTTAATGGACATAAATTGTGTATGTTTGTTCATTGATCTGTCTTTGTTCCTTTACTGGAGGAATATTTTTGTCTCATTTTTAGAATTTGTAATTAATTTTAAGGTAAAATTCTACTTTAGCTACTTTTGACTATTTTGGAAAGGGGTTATGTTAGAAAAATGAAACTTTCAGGGATGGGTCTATGGGCTAAAGTATGTTCCAGTAAGGTATTTTGAAGTACCTACCTCCACCCCTTCTCCCTCTAGAGGGTCCTGACCTTTAAAAATATGTGTGTTATAAAAGTGAAACCTTGCAATATAGATCATCTGCTTAAATGAATACAGCAATAATTTTGTCATCTTCATAACTTTGCTCAAACCTAATTTATAAGGTTTTAAAGATATGTAAATACATTTCCTAAATTTTGAAAAAAAACCATAAATTTGCCAACTAGTTGACTAATAACTTCTCCCCAGCAAAGCTTAATTTTGCCATCTAGCTGGAAAGAAACATTGCCCCAGGAAACAGTTCATTTTCCAACTAGTTGACTAAACTCCCTCAAAATATTGCCCTGTTCCAGTGTTACCAACACTTCAAAACAAAATGTACCACAAATCGCAAGAAAAATGTACCAAAGACAAAAAATTGTACTATATCCCAATTTTTTTCACGTGTTACGCTTCGCGTAACACGTGAATCGTCAATGACGTACAGTACTATCTATGAACATTTTGTATACGGAATTTTCATTCACTTTCTTTCTCCATTCCTCCGTTTTTTCTCTCTTCTAATACAGTTCATTACTCCTGGCAGTAATTGAAGAAATTGTTCGGGGTAACATATATTACTACAATAGCATTTTACTACAGGCCAAAAAGTCGTTGTTATTCGGCCATTTACGACCGTTACAGCACCGCGCTGAAATCGGTCCCAAATGACGATTTTAATACCAATCAGGGGGTGAAATCAAAATTTTAACCTTGTATTCTTACAGAATATTGCCCAAAACCGGTTGCTGGGACCTATTTTTCTATTTAATAGTTTGCATACAAATCCCCCTTTTGCCTTATATAAGGATCTCGATAGAGGGGAGGATCGGTCTTAAATTGGGACTGATTAAATAAGTGATTTTGGGGGTTATGATCTGGTCTAGCACGTACTGGAGATTTTTATTTTGAAACAATATTTTTCTCCAAAATTCTTTTAAAAGATCCTTCACTCACCTTATAAGATCGATTCGGATATATCCCCAAAAATTGTACAATAGAGACCATATCTTTCACTATTTCTTAAATCAGCATAAAAATCTAGATAATGGCATCTTTTATTTTTAAAACTGGAACTGGGTTTATAACTTTGACTTATCTGAGGTTCCAACTACTCTATACTGTAAAAACTATACATAAAAAAATGACCAAAAACATGACATTAAATATCACTATTTAAATCAGAAGCAATGGCAGCTCTCACAATTGCAGATATTCTGTAACCTTTTCCAGTATTTCACCAGTTAGGGTGTGACACTCATGCTCATGGGGGGTTTCCAGTCCTTGCTAACAAATTGTTTAGCACCCAGGACAGCATTAAGAGTAGTAAAGCCGAGTTTATTTCTCAATTTTGTTTTGTTTAAATTAGTAGTTGAAAAGGCCCTCTCGGCACAAGCAGAAGAATGTGGTAGGATAAGCATTTTCATCATGAATTCACCCAGGAATGGGAAACTTTTGACTTGAGGACCATCACATCGTTCTAATACTTTAAAACAGAAATAAACTGGGTCAGAATCTACACATTTCTCGAGATCAGTGCAAAATGGTAGCCTTTCCCAATCTTTGGCAATGTTTTCCACATCAGTCTCTTTTGCCAAACTTAGAAACTGGACAAGTTGTGGGACAACACTTAAGTTTGAGTGGTCAGGAAACATAGCTATCTTTGGGTCCTGTCTGTCTAAGCTTTTAGCTGACGATTATTTTAAACTGAAAAACTTTCCCTTATTTCGTCGCTCAGTTCTATCCGTACACGCTGTTTTGAAGGCAGTTGCAGCTTTTTTGTTGTTGTTGATAAATTTAAAATCTACACGACAGCCAAAGTTTACTTCTTTCATGTCTCGAAAGTGCTGTGGGTTCCTGAACTGTATCAAAGGTGCTTATGTCGTCTCCACGTAGCTTGGCTTCACAGTATGGTTGATAATCACTTTATACAGCTCACTAAGTCGCCTGTACAACATGTGAATTTGGGTATCCTGCAACTGAAACAACCGATTAAGGTCACTAATAAATAGTAGGATACATGTGAGAAAAGAAAAATAAGCTTTGAATGTAGAGAACAGCAATTTTTAGAGTATAGCTGTGGCTTGTTTCCTTCTTTAAAGCTTTTACTCTGAAAGAAAAGTATCAAACAATCCCATTGTTCGAGATAACGCATAATAACTGGAAGTCAGGAAAGCCACCTAGTTGTGACATGGCAAAGGATCCTGTGTTCGTCAAGCCTAATGATTTTCTGCATTTCGACAAACTCACCAGCCATTTTAGGGCTTCAATCAATGTAATTTTAGAGGTCTTGATAGAATTCTTTGACGTCTGTAGGTAGCTTATGACTTGCTGCACTGGCACACAAATAGATGGAGCGGCATGTACACCTAAGAACAAATAGGTTTGGTAAATCTAGCGAAAGCTTTGCTTGAATACTCCCTTGTCCCCCCCCCATCATCACAGATGCATTATCTGATGCAAAACCAAACAGATTACGCTTTGGCACTCCAATCTCTTCAAACAGAATTTTTATCAACCCTGTATATAGATCTTTAGCTGTGCACTGCTGTACTTCAACCAATTTCAAGAATGATCCTTCACAACTTTCTTCCATCCATCATTCTTAGCTTCCTTCACTTCATCGACATGACGAATAACAGCAACTAGGCTTTTCGAATTACTCACATCAGTACTTTCGTCAATGATAACCGATAAACAGTTTTTTCTCATCAGGTTGCACAGGTCCACATTTGCTACTTCTCCAAATAATTTATTGATCACATGTGTAGTATTTGTACGACCACACTGAACACTTTTTATTATTTCCAAGTCAGGAAATGCTCTCTTTAAGGTATCTGGAAGCTCTTTCATAACATTGATTGCCAAGTTATGCCTCGCCAGAAATCCACTTAAAATCCGTTGAGCCTGCCTGATTTTCTGACTTTTTAGAAGCCTTTCATTCTTTTTAATACTATCTATTGAGAACTGTAACATGGGAGCAAAACTAAGCGTTGCAGACACCTTTGACACCTAATATGAAAACTGCTACCTGAAAAGTCAGTATTCCGCAGAATACAGCGAGGCTGCGTGGTGTGCCCTTTGCCGATGTAATGTTTACCCTCAAGGTCATTATTCCAATTTAGTGTAAGTTTTTTTTGTCATTCTGCTTCCTTGTGGTAGCTTTATTAGCTCCAGCAGCTGTTCCAACATGTGATTCCGCTTCATCAGTAACTGAAGGCGTTCCGTCATCTTCTAAACTGTTGCTACAGCTAGCAACAACAGTTGAGCTATCGTACTGAATTTCTTCTTTCCTTGCTACAGCAGTGCTTACAGACCGGCTCAACTCTGAATCTGCAATAATACTCCCAACAATCAGATTGTTTCATATATTTTTGTCTCGATCTAAAACTTCCACGTCAGAATACTGTTCTCTATTATTGGTCAAAATAGGTGGATATTTGAGATTCTTCTTCACTGTTTTTAGTACTGCTTATGGCCATGCTTTTTTTCTCACTGTTTCTCGAGTTCTTCTATCTAGATAACCATTACCATTCTGAGAGCTCGTCGTTGGTCGCTGGCTACAAGAAACCTCCATTATAGGTCCTGTAGGACTGGGAGACTGATTCTTGTCGATGCGTAAAATTTTATTCTGAGGTGTCTGTCTTCTAATAGGCTTGAAAAAATTGTCCTTTATTGGCAATGTTGAAAGATTCCTGACCATCACGAATCTAACGTGTCATTATAGCTTCATTGTTAACTTTTCATTTTCACTCGGTAAGACTTGATATACAGAGATGTTTTTGTCTGACTTTAGAAGCCGGAAGTGTCTGTTTACGAAAAAAGGAAAAGAGGTGACCGGTGACAACTTGTCTATCTCTTATCTTGACTATGGCGAACAACATCAGGGTGAAATAAAATTATTTGTAAATGAAAGAATACAAGCATCAGTACAAAAATACTGAATTGTACCACATTGTACCATAATTTTGCAAAATATACCATATTTTGTAGGATTGTACTAAATTGTACCAGTAGAGGTGAAATGTAGCAAAATGGTACAATTGTACCACGTTTGGCATCACTTCACTGTTCTTCTGTGGTCTCATCAAGCCTTTTTTAAAGAAGAAAAGAACTGTGATTCAAGTTATGCAACGTGCTGTTGCTGTAAAAAGTATTTAAAAGCTGAAATCAAGATCTGCAGGCTCTTGAAGATAAAGTAAATACCGTAGTGTTTGGTAATAATATGCTTTTTGTGTTAGGATGAGTTGGTTAAGGTGAAGTCCCTTTATCTGAGGCAACACTATAGCGTTTCCTATAGTAAAGGCCATACGGCTCAAATGTTTTGCTGTTATTACCGTATTTATTTATATTTTTTTCCTCAGAGGCACTTCATATGGAAGGAGTCGTCGCATAAACTTCAAAGGCGGTTCATTTGTTTGGAAATTGAGAGTTCTAGAGCCCCCTTTAAGAGTCCAAAGTTATCAGAGGGCAACTAGCCCCTCCCCCACGCCCTTGTTTTCCCAAATGCATCCAATAAAAATTTGAGATATCATTTTTGTTAAAAATTGATCAAAGATCATATAACAAAAACTCTGGGGTAACCACCCCCTTCCAGGGTTCGAGGGCAGGCATTGTAAGTTATACCCTGGGGGAATATATGGTTCTCATGGAAGGAATGCTAAGAACTTTGAGATAACCATTTTTTTTAATGATTCAAACATCATATAAAGACAACTTCGGGGTTGACGCAACCCCCCAGTGCCCGAGTGCAGGTATTTTAAGTTATGTCCTGGGGGAATATATGGTTTTTATGGAAGGAATGCTCGTACAAACTTCAGAGGGCTCATTTGAATGAAAATTGAAAGTTATAGTTCGGTTTTGAGAGTCAAAAGAGATTGGAGGGCAAATAGCCCCCCCCTGTGCCCTTTTTCCCAAATGTATCCGATGAAAATTTTGAGGTAACCATTTTGTTAAAAATAGTTCAAAGGTCAGATAACAGAAACTCTGGTGTCAACACAACCCCCCAAGGCCCGGGGACAGGTGTTGTAAGTTAAGCCCTGGGGGTATATATGGTTCTTATGGAAGGGATGCTCGTATAAACTTCAGAGAGGGCTCATTTAATTCGAAATTGAAATTTCTAGCTCATTTTCTCAGAGTACAAAAAAGATAGGAGGGCAACTAGCCCCTCCCTTCCCCTTCCACGTCTTTTTCTTCCCCAAACCAATCAGATAAAAATGTTAAGGTGACCATTTGTTAAAAATAGTTCAAACATCAGATATTAAAACTCCGGAGTCTACACAACGGCCCAGAGCCCAGGGACAGGCGTTGTAAGATACCCTGGGGGCATCTATGGTTTTTATAGATGGGATGGTCGTATAAACTTCAGAGAGGACTTATTTGATTGAAAATGGAAAGTTCTAGTTCACTTTTAAAGATTTATAAGAGATCAAAGAGACTATCTTTCCGTGAAGATAAATAAAAGTTCAAATAGGGATAAAATCACTACCGGATCTAATCTTAGAAGGTCTTAGATCCGGATCTGAGAAGGCCAAACAGACTAGCTTCCGATTTTGCTTTGGAAAGAATAAGATCATTAAACAATATGTAGTTTTATTTTATTTCGTATATAAATTATTGTTTTTAACTGTTTTAGTTTAGTTTTTATACTGATGACGGTCACTGCATATGTGACCGAAATATCTAGTATTTTTGTAAACTTGATCACTTTGGATTAAAGGATTTTATCCCTATTTGAACTTTTATTTATTGCCATATTATCCAAGATCGTTCTTGCTGGGCAACAACCTAGGGCAAAACGAAAAGTAGGTTGCCCTCGAGTCGGTTGGGAGGGTGTCGTAAAGAAAGGTTTAAGGGTAATGGGGACTTCTTGGCAGGGTTTAAAGAGGGAGGCTGGATGGAGGAAGAGCGTGCTTAGCAGTTTTGGTCTTAGGCGGCTTGGTGCTTTAGTGAGTCGTTGATAGTGGTAGTTATATCTGTCTGAAGGGTCCCCCGTCCACTGGGAAATTAATGAAAAGGATAAACTCTCTGATGCTTGTACAAAGGCCTTGGGATATTTGTTGCCACTCAAAATCAGTTACTTATCGCACGGCCTCTCCCAAATTTCAGAATGAGTTTCAGCTGCGAGTACTTGTTCTATCTTAATGCTACTGGAGTTTCATTATAAGCAAATATTACTAGCATCCTCTTATGAATCTCACAAGTGGAGCCAAAGGATCGATTATTGAAGAAGCCTTAGTGGACACAATATTTAACACTTAAAACAACTGTTGAAGAACCCATTTAACAAACATAGGAATTACTGGTTAGAAATGAGTATTTGAAATGAGTTATATATTTATGAATATTCTAAGCAGCTATATTTTCTTTCAGGAACTTACCCATTTGTTACATCATCAAATTGCAGTATTGGAGGTGTTCTTACCGGCTTAGGCCTACCTCCCAGGCAAGAACAAGTTCTCTTCTAGGATCTCTATTGTTATTGATGTTTGTGTTGTTTTTATTCGAATAAATTGAATTGAGAAATTGATCTATATACAAATAGAAATAGGGTTCTCTGTATTTATTTATATTTATTTATGTGGCTGTATCAATGATACTCTATGGTTGCTCATAGACACTCTGCGGCTGTCTCAGTGATGCTCTATGGCAGGTTATGGAGACTACCTAGTTAAATGTATGTATTAAATCAGTAATTTTAACATATTGGCAGGATAAACATCTTTCAGCATATTTAGAAAAAAAGTGAAAATGAATTATTCAAAGAAAGTTGTACACACAATAAAATCATCGTTGTGTTGAATCCCGACAAATATCGATATTTGAACTATGTAACAAGCATTAATGGAGATCTTATTGGAAATGTGTGCGTGCGTTATCAAGACAGCGAAAAGCTAAATTTCTATTCAATGATTTTAGGTTTATAAATTTAACCTTTTTGTATGATAGGCTTTGTTAACTAGATAAAAATTTTAGGTACTAAGAAAAAATTTAAATGGATATACCATTTTTTTACACTAAGAATGAGTGGCCAAAAAAATGCACATTCCCAACATAATGAGAGGTAAAAAATACATATTCTCAACATAATGAGATGCAAAAAAGCATATTCCCAACATAATGAGAGACAAAAAGAAGCATATGTCCAACATAGTCCAAAGCATAATTAACAATATCAAAATATAATTAATCCATAACTTTCAAGAAGAGGCAAAACATATGTGAGGCAAAAAAAAAAATATAAGAGGACATGATTTTAGGTTTATAAATTTAACCTTTTTGTATGATAGGCTGTGTTAACTAGATAAAAATTCTAGGTACTAAGAAAAAATTTAAATGGATATACCATTTTTTTTTTACACTAAGAATGGGAGGCCAAAAAAATGCATATTCCCAACATAATGAGAGACAAAAAAAAGTATATCAAACAGTTCGTAGTAACAAACTAGTCCAACATAGTCCAAAGCATAATGAACAATATCAAAATGTAATTAATCCATAACTTTCAAGAAGAGGTAAAACATATGGGAGGCAAAAAAAAAAATTTAAGGGTTAATATAATAGGGTTAATTCTTGGTTCTTCTTGGTTTGAAAGTTCTTCTTGGTTTGACCGTGATATTTGACACATGATAGTTCCTTTGAACTGACTTTGAGCGTTTTACGAACTTCAATGGATTTTCTTGTTCCTGGACTGGTCCCCTCTCTCTTCTCAACCGGATCCTTGGCATGGTTAACCATAAATGTCTTTAATATAAAAGAGACTTCAGGGGTTATTGTTGTTGAGGATAGTATTACTTGAATACCTTTTGGTAAGATTTCGAAAAACTCCCGAATCCTAAAAAAATCCTTGAACATTAGATCAGCTGAGTCAATAACAATTATTTTTATATTACTTGTATCTAAAATTTGTGTCGGATTGATGTCAATATGCTGTTTTCTGATTAGCAGCAGCATTCGATCAGTTGTTCCAACAGCAACTTGTACCCTTAGATCTCTAATTATCGTGCGTTGTATAGATAGAGATATACCTTCTATGAACTCGTGAATTGCAATTCCCATTAATTGACATAAGTTCACAGTTACTTCACAAAATTTCTGGGCTAGTTCTCGGGTTGGCGCAAAAATAATCGCTTGACACTCCTGTAGCTGCGGATCTACTTGCTGAAGCGTCAATATTGAAGACATTGTTGTTTTTCCGGTCCCAGATGGCCCTTGAACAACAACTTTCTCTCCTTTTAGACCCGCTATAATTGCTCTCTGTTGGGCATGTATTGGCTCATGAAAGCCTCTTTTGTAAATGTTCATCAGCAAATTATGTTTGAGGTTCATATCCTCCCAATTTATCTTTTCTGACATCTTACATAGTAACAGTAATAACCAAGTTCTACAGTGTTAAAGTGTTCGGCTTGTATCAGCTAATGATGTATTTTCTAAAGGTGATAACTAAGCCCTGAAAGAGAAACGCCAATGAAATATTACAGTATGGTCAAATAACTATATCATGGCTTCTGTGAA
>JAQQPU010008642.1:0-25818 GCA_029168905.1 Artemia sp. Kazakhstan ARC1039 | reverse complement strand
TGTTGGTTTTTTTTGTCATGGCTGGCCAGTTCGGCTTAAGATCTTTCATTAAATAGCCATTTTGTTCAGCGTAGTTGAATTCCAGATAGAAAATATATTTTTGAGGTGGAAACTCACCCACAACCCTCGGAGCAAGGGTTTTAAGTTATGCCCCGAGGGCATATAAGAATGGTGTTGGCAAAATGTACTATGTATTATTTTTTTCCTTTAGAGCAGGGCACTTCATACGGAAGGAGTCGTCGAAGAAACTTCAAAAGGGGCTCATCCGATTGGAAATTGAGAGTCCTAGCGCCCTTTTTAATAGTCGAAAGTAATTGGAGGGCAACTAGCCCCCCTCCCCCACATGCATCATTCCCCCAAACACATCCAATCAAAATTTTGAGCTAGCCATTTTGTTCAGCGTAGTTGATTTCCGTATAGAAAATATGTTTTTGAGGAGGACACTCCAACACAGCCCTCAGGGCAAGGGTTGTAAGTTATGCCCTGGGGCATATAAAGTTTTTATTGAAAGCGTTGTCGTATAAATTTCAAAAGGGCTCATTCAATTGGAAATTGAACGGGCTAGTGCCTTTTTTAATAGTTGAAAGTGACTGGATAATGACCAACGCCCCTCTCACGCCCTCCATTTTCCGAAACGCATCCAATCAAAATTTTGAGATATTCATTTTGTTCAACGTAGTTGAACGTTCTGAAAATTAGGTCTTTTAGGATGATAACAACCTCAGAGCCCTCAGTGCAATGGTTGTAAGTTATGCCCTGGGGGCATATAAGGTTTATATAGAAAGTTGTTGCATAAATCATAGGCAGCACGATCGCGCTACCTAAGTAAAGAAAGGGGACACTCGAGGACGAGACAAGAAACGGAGACTAAGTAAGGAGGAGGACACTCCCCCAAAACCCTTGGGGCAAGGGTTTTAAGTTATGCCCTGGAACATATAAGAACGATGTTGGCACGATGTATTATTTATTAATTTTTTACTTTAGAGCAGGGCACTTCGTATCGAAGAAGTTGTCTTCGAAAAGGGCTCATTCAATTGGAAATTGGAGTGGCTTGTGCCCTTTTTAATAGTCGAAAGGGATGTGAAGGTGACTAACACATCTCTCACGCCCACCATTTCCCCAAACACATCCAACCAAAATTTTGAAATAGCCTTTAACATAGTTGAAAGTTCTCGAAATTCGGTCTTAAAGGATGACAACCCCCCTAACAGACTTTAGGATAAGGGTTGTAATTTATGCCCTGGGAGCATATAAGGTGTTTATAAAAAGCGTTGTCGTTTCCAAAAAGGCTCATTCGAATGGAAATCGAAAGGGCTGATGCCCTTTTTAATAGTCGAAAGTGATTTGAGGGCAACTAATCCCCCTTCCAATCCCACCCTCCCATTTCTGCTCTTAAAATTTAACCAAATCGAAATAGCGTAAGTGTATCCAAGCTATCAAAGAAAGTAAACAAAATTTTTGCGAATGGTATCAGGTTTTCCATTTTAGGTCAACTAGAGGAGGTATGAAACTAAATTAAACAATACTATTTGTGTCCAGATTTTTAAGAGGGTGTATGCTGTTAAAAATTGCTGAAAATTTTTCTTCAGCATACAAATAACAGGCCAAACTATAAATTGTTAAAAAACGAAAAGATTTAAAGTATTATTTTCTTTTTCAATGAAAATACTATGTCAATATAATACGAACAGAAATTAATTTTAAAATTTGTTCCACAAAAACCTCTATGCCTTCCTAAAGCCAGAACAAAATTTGCACTTTACTGAAAAATACAAATGAATGTGCATTGTCAGTTTAATATACATATACTGATATTTAGTAATCAAAATATTAATATTATTTGATTTATTAAAGTTTTAAAAGTAAAAACATTTACATTTTGTCAGTAAAGTGCAAATTTTGTTCTGGCCTTGGGAAGGCAAAGGGGTTTTGCGCCCAACCTATGTTAATTTATGCTCGTTTTGAGTTTGACTCGGTTAATTATTGTAATTTCTTTTCGTTTTGGGTTTCTTTTATTTATCGACGTTGATTAGTGGTAAATATTCACGCTTGGTAAATTATTTAATTTTATTTTTGGTCATTTTTTGTTTAATAAAGTTCTTTACTTTTCTTTGAAAAACTTATTTTTAGTAAAAAAATTTTAAATTAATTAAAAAAAATCAAATGTTATTAATAAAAATATATGTATTTTAAACTGGGATGTTCATATTTCTGAAAACTAAAACCCAACTTTATTCAAAAAAAATACGCAAAAATGTACCCAATGAGGTCTTGGATCATCCCCCACCCCCAAAAAATATTAAAGTTAATCAGGGGTTTCATTTAACATACACCTATGAATGGCTATGAAACCTATCTCAGAAAAGTGCGAAATAGTAGACCAAGCATCCCAAATCATAGGTTTCAGACAACTTACACCTACGAAAGGCTAGGAAATCCAGCTCAGAAAAGTCCAAAATAGCAAACTAGACATCCCAAATCATAAGTTTCATGCATAACACACCTACAAAAGGTTAAGAAACCTAGCTAAGAAAAGTCTAAAATAGTAAACCATACATTCCAAATCATAGATTTCAGACAATACAAATCTACGACAGGCTAAAAAACCTAGGTCAGAAACGTGCGAAATAGTAAACCAAGCAACCCAAATCATAGGTTTCAGAAAACAGACATCTACAACCGTTAAGAAATCTCCATTAAATGTGAATTTTGTATGCCTTAAGTATGTTTTTTTATGCTTTAAGTATGTTTATGTCATTCTAAGACGTGTAAAAAAAAGTTGATATAAAATTAACATGTTATAAAAAATAAAAAGGTTCAACAAAATAAACTTCAAAAAAAGTATAAAAATGGGGGGATGGGCCCAAAAAGTTGGAGGGAGGGACCCCTTGGAGGTTGGGGAGAGGTGACCCTTGGAGGTTGAGGTCCCAACTTTATTAGAAAATCATAAATTATTAATAAAACCAGATGTATTTTAAATGTTGACGTTCTTATTTCTGAAAACTAAAACCCAATTTTATTAAAAAAAAATCAAATATTATTAATAAAATCACATGTATTTTGAACATGGGTGTTCTTATTTCTGAAAACTAAAACCCAACTTTATTAAGAAAAATCAAATATTCAAAATAGAATCACATGTATTTTAAACGTGTGTGCTCTTATTTCCGAAAACTAAAACCCGACTTTATTAAAATATTACATATTATTAATAAAATCATATGTATTTTAAACATGGATGTTCGTATTTCTCGAAACTAAAACCCAACTTTATTAAAAGCAATCAAATGTTATTAATAAAATCAGATGTATTTTAAACTGGGATGCTCATATTTCTGAAAACTAAAACCCAACTTTATTAAAACAATATGCAAAAATGTACCCAATGAGGCCCTGGATCCCCCCCCCCCCCCCCCCCCCCCCCAAAAAAATATTAAAATTAATCATGGGTTTCATACAACATACACCTATGAAAGGCTATGAAACCTAGCTCAGAAAAGTGCAACATCCCAAATCATAAGTTTCATGCAACACACACCTATGAAAGGTTAAGAAACCTAGCTAAGAAAAGTCTAAAATAGTAAACCATACATTCCAAATCATAGAATTCAGACAACACACATGTACGACAGGCTAAGAAACCTATGTCAGCCACCCCAAATCACAATCACCAACCACCCCAAATCAGAGGTTTCAGACAACACACATCTACATACGTTAAAAAATCTAGCTTAAATGAGGATTTTTTATGCTTTAAGTATCTTTTCTGTCATTCTAAGACATGTAAAAAAGTTGAAATAAAATTATCATGTTAAAAAAAAAATCATGTTAAAAAATTTTTGGGATGGGCCCAAAAAATTGGAGAGAGGGCAGCCCCCTAGAGGTTGGGGAGAGGGGACCTTGAAGGTTGATGTCCTTGATGGTTAGGGTCTTTGGTGCTTGCGGTCCTTGATGGTTCAAATCCATAATCGTCTCACTAATCCCATATTGTGTATTTGTCTGTTACAGCGACCACAGCCGAGAAGTAAAGCTATGTCAAGTGACGTGTCTCAAACTGTATCACCCCAAATAATTCCCTAAAATGTCAATTAATCTCTGACGTTTCCATTGTTCTGGCAACTGTGCACAGATACATTTAAACTTACCATCCTCTCAGACTTACCTTAACTGTTACGCACTTTTAACTCTTTTATTCCTTTCATACAATCCAATTAAAAATATAAATAATATCTAACTTTGTTTCACCCCTATGAAAGTTCTATTTCAAGAAAATTCGATAATCAGATAAGAGGATTTTATAAACAATGTCCCATGGGCAAATTGTGTCAGTAGATAATACGGTACTTTGATTACGGCAAAGAAATTATGTAAAATTTAATGCTGAAATTCCCAGAAATCTGCTCTAATGTCACTTGGCCCAGGTCGGATTCAAAGGGCATTGCACTCCCGTTCGGACTGGCACTCCTTCTTCTACTATCTTTTTTATAATTGCAACAATAAAAAAAATCAAAAAATCCTTATACTTGCAGAAATCAGTAGCAGTATATAATAAAGAGTCACTCTACTTTTATTTGCTCTACTCAGTAGTTAAAAAAAAGATATCAACTAAAGGTAAGGAGCAAGCTTCAAACTTAAAAACTAACAGAAATTATTATGCATATGAGGGATTTTACCCTCTCCTCAATACCTCGATCTATACGCTGAAGTTTGATGTTTTGTTAAAACTCTTTAATAATGACTCATGAAACGCAAGGGTCGTAATAAGAAGCTAATTAGAATAATTAGGTAATTAGAATAAGAAGCTTTTTTAAGTTTAGGAAAACAATTTTAGCGTAAAGTGAGTTATTGAGGAGGGGGCAACCTCCCTAACATGCATAAGGATTTCTGTTCGTTTAAATGTTTAATGTTGCTCCTTACTTTCAGTTTTAAAACTTGTTTTTTATATACTTAATTTCTATCTTATTTAGATAATGCTGGAAATTCCAGCTTCCTTTCCATGGAAAATCCCTTCCCCTAAAAAAAAAATAATTCCTATAACGAGCCTCCAATGAAACACTCCCCCACGTCCAAAAAATCTCTCCCCCATCTAAAAAGTATCTGTATACTTCCCAATAGCCAAAACTATATGTAAACGATGGAAAAAGTTCAAACCCCTTCCCCTGGGGGATGTGGGACATCAAGTCATTCTTTAAGACATAGTTATTAGACCTTTCGACTATGCTAAACAAAATAGGAATCTCAGCATTTTCATCGAAAGATTTTGGGGAAAATTGGACGTGGGAAGAACTAGCTGCCCTCCAATATTTTTGGTCACTTAGAAAGGGTACTTGAACTTTTTATTTCCGATCAAATGAGCCCTCTCCCGATCTCCTAGGATAGCTCAGTCAATTCAAATACCCCTTTGAAGAAAACAACAAATAAACACGCATCCATGATCTTGCTTCTGGCAAAAAAGGTAAAATTCCGAATTTTTATATATAGGATCCTTACCAAGACTCGGCTTTTTTAGACTTCCGGTTACTATTAAACCGTACCACTAATTACTTACAGTTCGTTACCACGAAGTGTTTGATCTGGTTTAATGTTGCGATTTTCTTTCTTTCTTTCTTTTTTTCTTGCTTTTCCAAAAACGAGGTCCATTGATTTTGAATTAAAGTTATCAAGTATTTTGCAATAGGTTGCATTAAGACATGGCTAATTGTAAAAAGAGAAAAGCCAAGACAGACAGTCCAAGTAATTGAGAGGTAAATGTTTAAATGGCTGCGGCACGGGTGAATGGCGGCACGGGTATCATTTTTAATGATATGTAGATGATATTCAAGCTATCTTGAGGGTTTTTGAGAGAGGGAAAGGGAGAGGTAACACCCCTCTTATTTTTAAACATATATTAGACTTCAGATTGTATTTTTTGTTGTATTGGTTTTGATGTTCAAATAAATAAATAAAACACACAACTAAAAATACAAGTCCTTTTCAGTTAACCACAAAAAAATGATCTGACCATTAGAAGTTTAGGGGGAGGGTATCACTACTCATTTTTGTGGTAATTTCTCTTCATGTTAAGTTTAACCTGATTATTGATTTCAAATTCTCTTTACTTTAAAATGCCTCGATCTGCTTATAGAATTAGGCCTATCCGAAATTTTATGTTTGATGCAATTATTTATTTTGATTTCTCTTTGGTTCGTGTTTTATTTATCTTTTTATAGTAATTCCTGCTAATTTTAAATTTAAATTTTAGACAACTTTAGGCCTATATCTGGTCGTTTATATTTTTTGTACGACTCTATACTTTTCTTCAAGAAACTTATTTTTCGGAATCCTTTTCTTTTCTTAGAAACCGATTTTTTGTTAATTAATCCCTTCAAAATGTTAAAAATCATCCGAAGTAAAATCCGAAAAAGGCAACCATGGGTTGGAGTACCGACAGAATTTCAATGATAAACTATTTATAGGTACTAAGCAATGCGGGACCTGTGTCAGGTTCTTACGCCACTATCTTAGCGTCATACTAGTATTTCAATTCAGTTTTTAGTTGTCACACTTTCTGACTTATCCTGGCTAATTTTAAATTGAAGCTAATAACCTGTCGTGATGATTAATAAGCAGGCAGAATAGCACAATTTATAGAATTATAATTATATAATTATATTACATAATTATATAAACTGTACAGAATAGCAACAGAATCATTAATAAGCCAGCATGGTTTTCCCATAAGTTGATATTTTTTTAATGTGATAGAAAAATTACTCAGAGTCAGAAATAACTAGTACTAACCACTTATTTAAAATGCCGACATAAATCATTCATTACAGCATCGGATGTAAAAACAAGGAGAAACAACCGAAATTTGAGGACCTGGGGAACACGCATACGCCCTAAATATCTTAGTATACAATGTTTCTTATAGTGTCAAGTGTATATAATATTTCTCCTGTTTTTCAGCATTCTTTTCAGATCTTTCCCCTTCCTCCAAAATGACGCATCTCCTCTGAAACACATTTCTTTGTACGTGCCTGGTTGGGTTTGTTGAACCGTTATTTTTAAGTCAAAATGCACTGGACATTGTGAAATTTAGAGCATTCTCAAACATTTTTCCTTGAGACTGGCTATTGGATTGGTCTTGGGCTAGCAATTTCCTTTTCTATTGATTAATTAAAAGAAACTTTCTGAAAAAGAAGATTTTTAAAGAAAAATAAAAGCCATATTAAACTTAAGATCAGAAGAAATAGAAACCTACAATAAGTCAAACTCATAACGACCAGAAATAACTATTAAAGAATAAATGAAACCCAAAACGAACAGAAATTATATAAACAATCATAGCAAATAAATATACAACAGGTACTAATATAAATAAATAAATGAATTTTAAACGATTAAAGAATAAATTGAATATGCAACTCAAGCTTAAAATGAACAAAAATACCTTGCTATTGAAGTATAAATCAAACCCAAAAACTAACAGAAATTAAACAAACAATCATAGCAAACGAACCGAAAATATGTACTAATATAATATGAATAAATAAATCTTAAAACAAGTGAAGCTTAAATTGAATATTTAAATCAAGCTTGGAACGAACAAATTCATTACAAACAAAAGTTTAGGTTTTGTCTCCTTCTCTCACTGTAAAAGTCTAAAACCTACCGCATCATTGGCACTTTACTGAAAACTATACTGTATCTCTCTTGAGCAGTCTTGGAAAGTACAAATAAAATTAAAATGAATGTTTCATATTTAATGCTGTTAATTGTTAAAGATCATCAGTTCAAGATTTTATTCCCCTTTAATTTTATTTTCATTTTCAATGCTGTAACAGCTGGAAAAACAAAACATCTGAAATATAATTCGTTTTCAGTGAAGCACCAATGACGCAGTAGTCTTTAGACTTTTACAGTTAGAGAAGGGGATAGAATCCAATTTCTTACTTGTAGTGAAGCTTTATTTGTCTTGAAAAGTCTTGAAAGAACAAATAAGTAAACTGAATACTTGATATACAATGATATTAATTGCTGAAAGCTCACCAGTTCAAAATTTAATTTTACTGTAATTTTTATGTTTATTTTCAATGTTGTATAAGTACAAAAGAAAATATTTACAATATAATTTGTTTGGAGTAAAGCGCCAATGACGCAATGACGAAAAATCGCCAAAGCGCCAATGACGAAGGTTTTATACTTTTACAATGAGAGAAATAGGAAAAACCCAAATTATGGTTTGTAGTGATTTTTGTTCGTTTCAAGTTTGATTTCCATGTTTAATTAAAGTTTCACCCATTTTGTGATTTATTTATTCATTTATATTAGTACCTATTGTATGTTTGCTTACTATGGTTGTTTATTTAAATTCTGTTTGTTTTGGGTTTGATTTATCCTTCAATAGCAAAATATTTTTGTTCGTTTTAAGCTTGAGTTACATATTAAATTTAAGCTTTACTCGTTTTAAGATTTATCTATTCATTTATTTTAGTACCTGTTGTATGTTTTTTTGCTAGGATTGTTTGTATAATTTCTGTTCGTTTTTGGGTTTCTTTTATTCTTTAAGGATAATTTCTGGTCGTTCTGTTTTTGAGTTATTGTGGGTTTCTATTTCGCCCGATATTAAGTTCAATACGGCCTTTACTTTTCTTTAAAAAAACTCCTTTTTCAGAAAGTTTTCTTTTAATTAATTTCTGTTCGTTTTTGATTGCCATAGTCTCATATTTTTCTAATTTACATATTTCAAAATAAATTGTTATTCCAAAATAAATTAACAGTCCCGGCGAGAACTAATAAAATTAAACTAAATAGTTGATTCATAATGATATTAATTGTTGAAAGCCCACGAACTCAAGACCTTGTTTCACTCAGGGCCAGATTTAAAGCTTTGGCACTTCTAGGCCCAAGGATTTTTGTCTCTCCGTTTTTGCAAGATTTTCGGGGAAATTCGCAAAACCTTTGGAATAACAAAAGACTTTGGGCCTCGTAGGCCTTTTGGTAAATCCTGGTCTGGTTTCACTGCAATTTTCATTTTATTTTCAATGTTGTAATAGGTGCAAAAGAACCTCTAATATAATTCGTTTTAGTGCCAAATACGCAGTAAGCCTTACCGTTATTGTTTTACCGTTAGGGAAACGGGTAGAAGCCAAACTCGTGTTTGTACCGAAAAATATAGGTGTCTTGAACAGTTTTGGAAAGAGCTAATAAAATGAAACTAAATTCCCATGATTTTTGGAATAAAATATCGTTAATAAGTTTTTTTAAGGGGGAGGGGGGTCAGGCCATAGAGAGAGGGCCGGGGTTCGGCTCCCATGATTTTGGAATAAAATATCGTTAATAAGTTTTTTTCTAGGGAAGGCGGGTCAGGCCATAGAGAGAGGGCCAGGTTTCGGCTCCCATGGTTAATCATCGATGGTTTTTTTGGTGGAGGGAGTGGTATCGGGCCTTGGTGGGCCAGTGGTCAGCTTACATAATTTTTTGAAGTAAAATATTGTTAAAAAGTTGTTGTTTCTTAGGGGGAAGAGGTCAGGTCATGGGGGGCCAGGGGTGAGTTTCCATAATTTTTATAATAAAATGTTGTTAACAAGTGTTTTCCTTTTGTTGTTAATAAGGTGTTGGAATAAAATATCGTAGTAAGTTTTTTGAATGGGGTGGGGGTTAGGCTTATCCGATCTTTGCCCGATTTTCAAAACCCTCGCATAAGAGCCATATATACCCCCAGGGTATAACATGCAACACGTGCCCCCGGGCTCTGGGGGTTGTGTCGACTTTGGAATCTTTGACGTTTCATCTTTTGACTTATTTAAGCAAAATGGCTATCTAAGAAATTCGAACGGATGGATTCGGGGTAAAGAGAGCTGGGGGACTAGTTTCCCTCCGGTTCCTTTTGACTTTTAAAAAAGGAACTAGAACTGTCAATTTTCAATAGAATGAGCCCCCTCCGAAATCTATACGATCATTCCTTCCATAAAAAAAACTTTTATGCCCTTGGGTCATAACTTACAACACTTGCCCCCGGGTTCTTGGGGGGTTGTGTAAACCCCGGAGCTTTTAGTACATGACCTTTGGTCTGTTTTGGACAAGATGAAAATTTCAAAAATTCGATTGGACGTATTTGGGGAAAAGGTGGTTGGTGGGTGGGGGGCTAGTTGCCGTCAGATTACTTTTAACTCTCAAAAAGGAAACTAGAACTTTCAATTTCTGGTCATTTGAGTCCCCTCCGAAGATTACCTTTTCCATAAAAACTTTATATTCCCCCCGGGCATAAGTTCAAACCCTTCCTCTGGGCTCTGAAAAAGCAAGAAAAAAGCAGAAAAAGCAAGGGGTTAGCTCCCTTAAGTTTTGGAATAAACTATCGTTAATAAGTTTTTTGAGTGGTGGTTAGGTTTATCTGATCTTTGAACTATTTTCAAAACCCCTGCGCAAGAGCCTTATATCCCCCGAGGGCATAACACATAACACTTGCCCCGGGCTCTGTGGGTTGTGTTGACACTGGAATTTTTGCTGTTTCATCTTTTGACTTATTTTAAAAAAAAAGGCTATAGAAATTCAATCAGATGGATTCAGGGTAAAGAGAGCAGGGGAACTAGTTGCCCTCTGGTTTCTTTTGACTCTTAAAAGGGAAATAAAACTTTCAATATCCAATAGAATTATTCCCCTCCGAAGTTTATACGATCATTCTTTCCATAAAAATTCAGATGCCCCCGGGGCATAAATTACAACTTTTGCCCCCAGGTTCGGGGGGGGGGGTGTGGAAACCCCAGAGTTTTATTTTATGACGTTTGGTCTATTTTGGATAAGATGAAAATCTCAAAAATTTGATCGGACGCTTTTGGGAAAAAGACGGTTGCTTGGGGAATGGTCTGGGGCTAGTTGCTATGAGATTGCTTTTGGCTATCAAAAGGTAACTAAAACTTTCAATTTCTAGTCATTTTAGTCCCCTCCAAAGCTTACCTTTTCCATAATAACTTTATGTACCCGCTGGTATAATATAGAACCATTCCTCCATGCTCTGGAGAGGGGGGTAACCTGCCTCAGAAGTTTTTGTTATCTGATCGTTGGACTATTTCAAACAAAACGGCAATTTCAAAATTTTTATCTCATGCGTTTGGGGAAAAGAGGGTGCTTCTGAGGGGGGATGGGGTCACATGCATTTCTTTTACTTTTAACTCTTAAAAAATAATCAGAAGTTTCAATTTCCAATCAAAATAGCCACTTCTGAAGTTTATACGACCACTCCTTACATAAACACCCTATATACCCCTGGTGTACAGCTTACATCACTTGCCCCTGGGCTCTGGGGGTTGTGTCAATACCGGAAATTTGTTATTTTATCATTAAACTGTTTTGAATATAATGGCTATTTCAAAATTTTAGTCAGATGCATTTGGGAAAAAAGGGCCATTGGGATGGGTGTGATTGCCCTCCGATCTCTTTTGACTCTTAAAATGGGCACTAGAAATTCCGATTTACAATCAAATGAGTCCTCTCTGAAGTTTATACTACCATATCTTCCAAAAGAACCTTGTATGCCACGAGGGCATAATTTAAAACACTTGCCCCCAGGTTCTGGGGGGCTGTGTTGTCCCTGGAGTTTTTGTTACATGATTTTTGATCTATTTTGAACAAAATGGAGATATAAGAAATTTGATTGGACACATTTGGAGAAAAAGGGTAGTGGAAAGGGGGCTAGTTGCAATCTGATATGATATAGTTGCAATCTGATATATGATACCACAAATCAGTATCAATAACTAAATGAAACCCAAAACAAACATAAATGAAAATACATAACAGAGTCAAACTCAAAACGAGCAGAAATTAATATGAGTAGGGTTCTAAGCCCCATGCTTTCTAAAAGCCAGAATATAATTTGTACTTTACTGAAAAAAAAATCAAATGAAATACTGAAAAAAATGTGCATTGTCAGTTCAATATACATCTGCTGATATTTATTCCTTAAAATCTTAATTATGATTTCTTTAATTTTTGATTTTTTAAAGTTATAAAAGTGGAAAATATTTAAGAGATTTTTTTTAGTAAAGTACAAAATCTATTGTGAATTTTAGAAAGCATGGGACTTAGAACCCTACTCATGTTAATTTCTGCTCGTTTTGAGTTTGACACTGTTATTTATTTTAATTTCTGGGTTTGTTTTGGGTTTCATTTGGCTATTGGTACTGATTTGTGGTAGTTGTATGCTTGGTAGATTATTTGTTTCTATTTTTGTTCATTTTTTGGTTTAATGGAGTTCTTTACTTTTTTTGAAAATCTTATTTTGTGAATTAGCATATGTTCGTTTTATACTGACATAGTCTTTTTCAGGGAGAAAGACTGAGCCTTTTTTAAAGTTAAACAACCATCCCTTCCATAAAAACCTTAAATACGCCCTGGGCGTTACTTAAAACCCTTGCCCCTAATCTATGGTTTTTTTTAAACCCAAAGCCTTGTTATATGATATTTAGACTATTTTGAATAGAATGGACATCTCAGAATTTCTATTTTGATGCATTTTGGGACAATTCGACATGTTTGGGGGGAGGGGAGTGTAGTAGCTGCCCTCCGATCACTTTGACTCTTAAAAAGAGCACAAGAGCGTCTGATTACCAATCCAATTCGCCGCCTCAAAAGTTTATATAATCACGCTTTCTATATAAACTAATATGTTCCCAGGTCTCCTATTACAACCCTTGACCTGAGGACTGGAGGGATTTTTTATCCTCAAAAACATAACATCCAGATTTTTCTGATACACTGAACAAAGGCTATCTCAAAATTTTGTTTGTAAGTGTTTGGGGAAATCATGAGCATGGGGAGGGGGGGGGGGGGTGGAGGCATTTTCCCTCTGATCACTTTCAACTAATAAAAAAGGCACTCAATTTCCAATCTATTTAGCCCTTTTTGAAGCTTCCACGACAAAACTTTCTATAATAACCTTAAATGCCCCTAGGGCATAACTTAGGACTTAGGATGTCCAGAGGGCTATGGGGGAGGGTTGTTATCCTCAAAGACATAATTTCCAGACCTTTCAATTACTTTGAACAAAATGGCCAAACCAAAATGTTGATCGGAAATGTTTGGGGAAATGATGGGCATGGGGTGATGGTGATTCTCTCTCCGATTACTTTTGACTATTAAGGAGGACAAAAGCCCTCTCAATTTCTTATCCAATGACCCCTTTTTTGAAGTTTTTACGACAACGCTTTCTATAAAAACATTATATGCCCCCAAGGCTTAACTTACAATCATAGCCCTGGGGATTTGGGGGGGTTGTCATACTCAAAAACATAATTTACATACCCTTCAACTACGTTCAACAAATGGCTATATCAAAATGTTTATCAGAAGTTTTGGGGAAATTATGGGCGTGGGGGGGGGCATTAACCCTCTAATCGCTTTTGACTATTAATAAGGGCACTAACTCTCTCAATTCCCAACTGAATGAGCCCTTTTTGAAGTTTCTAGGACAAAACTTTCTATAAGAACTTTATATGCCGCCAGGGTATAAGTTACAACCTTTGCAACGGGGGCTGTGGGCGGTTTGTCATCCTTATTGACATAATTTTTGCAACTTTGAACTACATTGAACAAAATGGCTATCTCAAAATGTTGATTGAATGTGTCCAGGAAAATGGTGGGCGTGAGAGGGAGGTTTGTTGTCCTTCAATCACTTTCGACTATTAAAAAGAGCACTAGCTCTCTCAATTTCCAATTGAATGAGCCCTTTTTTAAATTTCTACTACACCGCTTTCTGTAAAAACCTTATATACCCCCGGGGTATAATTAACAACGCTTAACCTAAGGGCTGTGGGGGGGGGGGTCATCCTTAAAGACCTAATTCCTTTAACTCTCAACTACGTTGAAAAGATGAGTGGGGTATTAGTTGCCCTCCAATCAATTTATACTATTAAAAAGGGCACTAGCCCTTTCAACTTCCAATCAAATGAGCCCTTTTTGAAGTTTCAACGGCAACGCGTACAAAGTTCAATATAAACCTTTTATGCCCCAAGGGCTTAACTTACAACCCTTGTCCTGAGGGGTGTGGAGGGTTATCATCCACAAAAACCTAGGGGGTTTGGCTCTGGCTCTCGGGGGTTTGTCATCCTCAAATACGTAATTTCCAAAACTTTCCACTGCGTTGAACAAATTGGATATCTCAAAATTTTGATTGCATGTGTTTGGGGAAATGGTGGGCGTGAGAGGGGGGTTTGTTATCCTCCAATCACCTTCGACTATTAATAAAGGCACTACCCCTTTCAATTTCCAATTGAATGAGCCCTTTTCGAAGTTTCTACGACAACGCTTTCTATAAATACCTTATAGGCCCAGGGCATAGCTTGCAACCCTTGCCCTCAGGGGTGTGGGTTTTTTCATCCTCAAAGACATAATATCCAGAACTTTCAACTACGTTGAACAAAATGGCTATCTCAAACTTATGATTGGATGGGTTTGGGAAAATGGTGGACGTGAGAGGAGGGTTAGCTACCCTCCAATCACTTTCAACTATTAAAAAGGGCACTATCCCTTTCTGTTTTCAATTTAATGAGCCCTTTTTGAAGTTTCTACGACAACGCTTTCTATAAAAACCTTATACCCCCAGGGCATAACTTACAACGCTTGCCCTGAGGGCTCTGAGGGGGTCATCGTCCTCAAAGACCTAATTTCCAAAACTTTCAACTGTGATGAACAAAATGGATATCTCAAAATTTTGATTGCATATTTTTGGGGAAATGGGGAGGGGGTTAGAGGGGGGAATAGTTGCCCTCCAATCACTTTCAACTATTAAAAGGCGCACTAGCCTTTACAATTTTCAATTGAATTAGCCTTTTTTGAAGTTTTTACGACAACGCTTTCTATAAAAACCTTATATGGCCCAGGGTATAACTTACAACCCTCTCCCTGAGGGCTGTGGGGTTTCTGTCTTCCTCAAGGACCTAATTCCCAGAACTTTCAAATACGTTGAACAAAATAGCTATCTCAAAATTTTGATTGGATGTTTTTTGGGGAATGGTGGGCGTGAGAAGGGGGTTAGTTGCCCTCCAATCACTTTCAGCTATTAAAAAGGGCACTAACCCTTTGAATTTCCAGTTGAATAAGCCCTTTTTGAAGTTTCCACGACAACGCTTTCAATAAAAATTTTATTTGCCTCCAGGGCGTAAATTACAACCCTCGCCCTGAGGACTGTGGGGGGAGAGTCTTCCTCAAAGACTTAATTTCTAGATCTTTCAACGTAATTTTGATTGTATGTGTTTGGTGAAATGGTGGGCTTGGAAGGGTTGTTAGTTGCCTTCCAATCACTTTCGACTATTAAAAAGGGCACAAGCCCTTCCAATTTCCAATCGAATGAGCCCTTTTCCAAGTTTCTACGACAACTCCTTCAATACGACGTGCCATGGTCTAAACCAAATAAAAAATTAAATAAATAAATAAGACATTGTGCCAACATCGTTGTTTACTTAGGCAGCGCTATCGCACTTTCAACTGATTGGAGCTGTATACTAGTCATATACAAGTTTATTGTAATTTGTAGATAGAATACATCATAATTGACACCATATACAAATTTCAGTTTCAGCAAAAGGATCCATAAATAAATATCGACAAACCTTTCCTTGCTTGAAATTTTCTAACAATGTCTACTGACATCAGAATAGAGGGCAATGTACTCCAGTGTAGTTTGATCTCTTGTTCCCTCTTCTTGTTGTCAACGGCGTTGTCTTATGTTGGCTCTCCAAATATTGCACAATTTTCAAATGTTCTTCTATTTTTTCTGTTGAAGCTCCTAAGCATTTGTTTTTTTTTTTACTTTTTTTTAAAACAAAATAAAGACCTACGATTCATTTAATAGTTGAGGGAAATCCTTAAAACGTAGAATAATATTTTCCCTGCCTCAAGAAAAATAAAGAAATTAGATAAAGTGATATCTACAGAGCAATTACATTAGAACTACAACAAAGTAACAGTGAATTTAATTCTTAGTATCCGACCATTCCCACATAAATTCACTTGTTGCTCCCTTTTCTTATTCCCTAGGCTCATTAATTCCAAGCTAAAGGGATTAAGGAACTCGTTCCGGCATGGAAATCTGCCTGATAAAAGCCTCGTTATCGTTATCCTGCCCCAAGAGAAAAGAGGAACTAAAAATGATTGCCATAATTATACAATTGCATGGTCCCTTAACGCCTTTCTCTTTATATATAATGCAGTGATACAGACGGAAAAAGGAAATTAGATAAAATCCCAAGGAACAGCTTAAGAAAGCTCTTCAAAAGTATTTTTCATTTCTTTAAATATTTAAAGGCAAAATAACAAAAGTTCAAAATAAATGATGAACACCATAATATATTAAATGGTCCTTATATTAAGCAAAGAGCAGACCATACTATAAAGCAGTCTTTGCAGCCACCCTAGATTAAAAGAATTTTCACCCGAGGTGCTTCCTAATTTTCTTTAAAATATTCAAACTAAAGAAATCATTTTTGACTTAATTGAAACTTTTGCCATCACTGCTGAAACAGGTGGTCTTGAAAACGACGTGGTCATCAGAATACATTGAAAAAGGTTTCAGACAAGTCTTTGCTATATAGGCTAACTAGTTATATAATCTAGTTATAAGAATATATAATTATAATAAAATTAGTTTTTAAAGATTTCTTCGTATGCAGACAAATGTTCCGTGTAGCATAGGTACTGATCTCTTGATTTTCTTCCCTCCGCTGATAGTGCTACACGGGGTTAATGACAAATCATTTAATGTTTCAAAAACAAATGAGCATAAAAGACTTTTGCATTACATCTTAACTTATAAAAAAAACGAAAATACATCAGTATCAAATACTTGTCAAATGCATGCGAGGTTTCACCTTGCTTCTTGCTGGAAATTAAATAAAAAAAATGTCCCACTTGAGTTTTTTTCAAGTGCATTTTAAAAATTTTAGCAGCTGTGAATATGAGTTATAAAACTAAAATCATCAAAACCATCCATTTTTTTGGGGGGGGGGGGGGAGGAACTTGGTGTTCCTTTGCTCATAAAGGTTCTTTGGAATCAAAAAAGTTGCTATCCTTGGGTAGTAGTTTTGACAGACCACCGGTGAGATGAACGTTCCCTCGAGGGAATAGATACGAAGTTTCCAGAAGGATTTTTGGTCCTTTCGATAAAAATTTCAAAGTGGAAGCTAATTTGGTGTGGTTAGCAAGCAGTCATAAGTACTGGCAATTTCCCATCTTCAAGCAGGGTTGCCCAAAATTGAACCCAAAATTGATTGGAGGGTAACCAGCCCTCCATCGACACAGCTTTTTTCCCCAAAGACATCTGATCAAAATTTTGAGATAGTCATTTTGCTAAGCATTGTTGAAAGGTCCAATAAATGTGCGTTTTGGGATAACAATCCCCCTCTCTTCCCCACATTCCTTGGGGGAAAGGCTATCAATTATACAATTCGCCTATTGTTTACATACAGTATTCGTTATTGTTATCAACCTGCTAAAAGTAGTGGGCATTTCTTAGCTTCAAGCACGGGTGCCAATTACTGACGTTTCAAACAAGTGAACTGCCTCAGTAAAGAGCGAAGTGGGCACAATGCATTACTTTTTTTGTCTTTTTTTACCAAGGCACTGTTGAGCTGTTGAGCTGTGTAGATGTTGTATCTATTGTAGAAACTTTGAAACGGGCACATTCAATTGGAAAATAAAAGTTCTAATGCCCATTTTAAGAGTCAAAATTGATTGAAGGGCAACCAGCCTCCCTTAATCACATGTTTTTCCCAAAAGACATACAATCAATATTTTAGATAGCCATCTTGTTCGGCATAGTTGAAAAGTCGAATAGCTATGCCTCTAAACATAACAAACCCCTTCCCCAGAGCTCTTGGGGCCTGGGCTACAAGTTGTGCCATTTGCCCAATGTTTAAATATAGTATTTGTTACAAGGATAAAGGGCTCTGCTTGACCCTTCGTGTCCAAAAAGGTCAAGGGCATTTAGGTGAAACTTGCAAAGAATGTTGAGGGAAGTGTTGAATTAAATTAAAAGGCCCTATGTGAATGCAGGTTGTCAAAAGAGCGTATCTCAGGAATTACCTAGGGTATTAAGTTGGAAGTTTCTGATAATGATGAGGGGGATGATCAATTGCAGTGCACGTTGCTACTACTTCTATCGATACTTCTAATTACTACTAACTTTGCTACTACTCTTACTATACTACTACTAGCCATCCAACTGTCACTACTATGACTATTTCTACCACTTAGGCCAAGGGAGTGAAGTTGAGAATGTCATGGAATTTGAGAGAAAAGTTTTACTAAATCAAAACCCATTGTGTGCGTGCTGGTTGTCAAAAGGTCATATCAGCAATATCTTGGAGATGGCTTATGGTAATAAGTGAAACTTCCAGGTCGTGATGAGAGGGATGTTCAACTGACCGAAAAGCAATATAATTATACGACTGCTGCTGCTAGCACTACTGCTACTGCTGTTACTACTCATACTACTACTACTACTATTGCTTTTACAGGTAGTACCTCAACTACTTCTACTGTCCCCTACGTCTATCAATAAGGCTGGGGTATGAAGTTAGAAACGTCAGGAAATAATGAGGAAAATTTGAACTAAACCAGAACACACTGTGTGCATGCAGGCTGCTAAAAGGACGCATAAGCATCACTCTAGGAACGGCTCATAGTATTATGTTGAAACTTACAGAGCCTGTTCATGCGTATGTGTCCTTTTGGCAGCCTGCATGCACACAGTGTGTCTGGTATATAATTATACGACTGCTGCTGCTAGCACTACTGCTACTGCTGTTACTACTCATACTACTGCTACTACTATTACTTTTATGGGTAGTACCTCAATTACTACTACTGTCCCCTACGTCTATCAATAAGGCTGGGGTATGAAGTTAGAAACGTCAGGAAATAATGAGGAAAATTTGAACTAAACCAGAACACACTGTGTGCATGCAGGCTGCCAAAAGGATGCATAAGCATCACTGTAGGAACGGCTCAGAGTATTATGTTGAAACTTACAGAGCCTGTTCAGGGGAATGTTGAACTAACTAAAAAGCAATTTTGCATGCTACAACTACTAGTTCTACCAGAGCTAACACTAATAATACTGCTGCCACTGCTACCACTGCCACTACTACTACTACTACTACTACTGCTAATGCTACTGCTACTACTATTATAATTATTACTGCTACTATTACTACTACTAAAGCCAAAGTATTACGGTGAAAATTTCAGGGTATGATGAGGGAGGACTTGAAACAACCAAAAGGCACTATGCATATACAACTACTGCTACCACAACTGCTACTACTGAGTTTAATAGCATTAGGGGAAACTTTCAGTAAATGCTTAGGGGAAGTCTCAATTAAATCAAAACAAACTATTTGCATGCAGATTTTCAAAAAGGCATACAAACAATATCATACAAAGGGCTTAGAGTATATAGTTGAAACTTTCAGGGCGTGTTGAAGGGGATGTCGAACATACCAAAAGGCACTATGTGCATGTTACAACTATTGCTACCATTACTACTGCTACGACTGCTACTTCTACTGAGGCTAAGTGTATTAAGTTGAAATTTTCAGGGAATATTCAGGGGGAGGCACAACTAAATCACAACACACTATTTGCTTTCAATTTGTCAAAAGGATGTATATGTAACTACTCGGGAATGGCTTAGAGTATTAAGTTGAAACTTTCAGGGCATTCTGTGAGGGCTGCTATAACTACTGCTGCCACATCTGCTGCTACTACTAATACTGCTACTGCTAATATCCCTTCTATTGAGGTTAAAGGTATGAAGGTGAATTTTTTAGAGACTGCTTAGGGGGATATTGAACTAAATCAGAACACACTATGTGCATGCAGAGTGTCAAAAGGTTGTATCAGCAATACCCTAGGAATGGCCTAGGGTATTAAGTTGAAGCTTTCAGGTTATGTTAAGGGGGAAGTTGAACAAACCAAATTCACTACGCATATACTACCACTACGACTACTAAAACTGGTGATATTAATACTACTGACGCTACGACTGTAACTATGGAAGCTAAGGGTATTATGATGAAAAAATTTCAGGGAATGTTGATGAAGATGTTGGACTAATCAAAACACACTATGTGCATGTAGGTTGTAGTAGTACTACCACTACTACTGCTACTACAACTTCTACTGCTAATACAGCAACTACTACTACTACTACTCTGACTACTCTTACTAGTACTATTCAATCTAAAAGTATTACGATAAAACTTTTGAGAAATGTTGAGGGGGATGTTGAACTAAATTGAGGCATACTTTGTCAAAGCAGGTTATTAAAAAGCCGTAACGGAGATATACCAGAAAAAGCGTAGAAATAGTTGAAACTTTCAATGTATACTGAGAAAAGGGATGTTAAACCAGCCAAAAGGTACCGTATTTATACTATTACTACCACTGCTACTGCTAATGCTGCCACTAAGGCTAAGGGTATGAAAGATAAACTTTCCGGAAAAGTTTAGGGGATGTTGAATTAAATTGAAACATGCTATATGTATGCAGGCGGTTAAAAGGAACTAAATTAAAATAGGAGCGTAAATTAAACTAAATCAAAATAGTTTAAGTAAATTCACGTTTTAAAAATTGAATTGATACAATGGCTCAGGAACAAAATAGGGTATTAGTTTTAATTTTCGGGGAAGACTGACGGGGATGTAAAACCAAGTCAAAAAGATACTATGTGTATCCAGATTGTCAAAAGAGCGTGTGTGTAACATCCCAGGAAATATTAGTAGTATTACATAAGAACTTTTAAAGCATTTTTCTTGGGGGGTGCTTAAGTAGATATGGTTGTTAAAAGGACATATCTCTGATTTCTTTGGAATGGCTAAGGGCAATAAGGTGAAAGTTTCAGGGGATATATTGTGCATTTTGAAATAAAAGGAAACGCACTATATACATGCAAGATTGCAAAAAAGCGTTGTCAGCAAGATTCCTAGAACAGCTGATAATATTAAATTTAACGTTTCAGGGCTTCTACAGATACTGCTGTAAATTCTGCTATTACTACTACTACTGCAACCACTACTTATGGTACCACTATTTTGATTATTTATGAAGGCAATTGCGACTATTTACAACTGAGGCTGCATGCGAATGTGATCACCTTTTACTGCTTGCGTAAGTAATACCTGAGATTGCCAATGCTTGCGACTGCGACTAATTGCGACTCTAGCAACTTCCAACTTGGACTCCAACTACCTGTGACTGAGACTTCAACTACTTAACTCCAATTGTGACTACATATAACTGCGATTAAAACAACTTTTTCCGCCTGCTACAACTTATGAAAACTAATGAATGCAACTACTTGGGACTCTGACTACCACTACTTGACACAGAGACTGTGAATTCTTGAGACTGCGACTAGTTACGGCTACTACTGTGACCACTTGGAGCAACAATTATGACTACATGTGACTGTGACTCCTTGCAACTGCGACTACTTGTGACTGCTACTACTGCAACAGCTACTACTACTACCGCCACTGCGACTGGGAATCTTACTACTGCCACGGCTAGTACTATTATTGCTGCTACTTCTACTAAACTAAATCAAAATATTTTAAGTTCATCCATGTTGTCAAAATGGTAGAGATGCAATATGTCGATAATAAAATACGGTATTAATTCGGCACTTTAAGGGAAAGTTGAGGAGGATTTACAACTAAATAAAATGAAATATGCGTATCAAAATTGTCAAAAGGGTGCCTATGCAATATCAAGGGAAAAACTAAAGGTATTAAAGTGAAGCTTTAGGGTATATTTTGGGAAAGATAAACAGAATCTAGAGACACTATGTCCCTCCATTTGTGGAGGGGCAGTGAATAGCTGTTACATCTCAGGAAAGGCTAAAACTTTCAGTCAAAATTTTCAGGACATGTTAAGGGGGAAATTGAACTACATCAAAAGATGCTATTCCCATCCAGGGTTGACAAAAGGGTGCATCTGCGATATTTCAGGAAAGGTTAAGAGAATTATGTTGAAACTTTAAGGGCATGTGGAAGGGGATGATTGATTAATATTTGCCTATAGGCTATTCAAGGTTGTAACAGGATGCGAGTTATACTTCCGTCAACCCTATAGAACCACAAAGATCATGCAGATTTTTAACCCATATATTTGAATTTTTCACGTGCCCATGCGTCCAAACCAATATAGAAGAACTATTATTAAAAATTGTCATAAAATGTTGTCTAACATATAAATAGTCAACCAAAATCTAGATCCTTATAGAGAAAAAACGAAAGGATTTAAAACATTCTGTTCTTAACCAACCGAAAGGACTATATTGATTAAAAACGACTAGAAATTAGGTTTTAAAAACTTTTTCCATAGAATAAGTTTTACAAAGAAAAGTAGAGAACTACATCAAAACCGAAGATGAGAAAAAATAAAGTCAATTGTCTTTTGAACATAAAATATCCATAAGTTACTGTCAATAAATAAATTAAACCCAAAACGAATAACATTTGCAATAAAAGAGGAACTAAAACTTAAAACGACCAGAAACAGAAACTACCAGAAAGACGAGTGGGGCTAACGCCCTTTGTGCTCTCTTAAGACCAGAAAGAAACTTGCACTTTACTGAAAACAAAATACATTTTAAGCGTATTCTCTTTTACAACTTCCAAAACTGTCGAGAGCTTCCGGATGAATATTAGTATATTATACTGTCAATCCATGTTCATTTGTTATTTTCAGTGATCTTAGCTATCATAGGCTACGGATTTTTTTTTATTTGATTTTGTGAGAAATAAAAAAAAAAAAAAACAATTCAAAATAAAAGTTGTTTAAGGCAAAGGAGTCGTTAGCCCTAGTCCTCTTCTTGGTAGTTTCTGCTTTTGTTGAGCTTGACCTCCTTATATATTGTCATGTTCGTTTTCGATTTCATTTATTTATTAATAGCGATCTATGGCCATTTTAAGCTTATTTCACTTTAATTTTGTTTATCTTTAGTAAGTCGCTCCAAGTAGAATTATTCTAGAATTACTTTTATGTAATTTTCACGGATATTCGTTACGGTTCTAGGTGTTTAACCCCTCCCTTAAAAATACCCCCCGAAAACACCCACCCCTTTAACAAAAAACTCCTGGAAAATATCCACCGTGGAAAATATCCCCCGCAGAAAATGTCCCTCCGAAAAAAAAGAAATTACCCCACGGAAAATACCCCCCTCCGTAGAAAATGCATCCCCGCTTAAAGAAAATTATTCCCAAAATTTTCTCCTCATTGAATATTCTCCCAGACAATCCCCTCCTCCTGCAGAAAATACTCCCGTGAAAAATGTCCGTATGTTTCCCAATAAAAAATACTATTTGTAAGCTATGGACAAATTACAAAACTTTAAAAGCGACTTAAACTTCTATAATGCGTTCTCCGATTGTTCTTTAATTAGGAAGGGTGGGTGATACCTCAAAGGGTGCATTTTAATTCCAAAACATCCCAGCTGTCATTGAACCACCAGATAAATACAGAAATTATTTCTAAGGGAGATACAATGGGTGGGTGGAGGTGTAAATTGATGTCTAATCCCCAGGGCCGTAACCAGGATTTTTCTTATGGGGGAGTTTTTCGGGGGGGGGGGGACAAAAGAAACTTTAAAAAGCTCATAAAAAATATGAAATTTATGTCTACACCCCTATGATTTCTGGGAATATTTCTGGTCTATGCTGTTATTGTCAAAGTAAAGAGTAACATTAAACCCCAAAATGAGAAGGGACACTTCCTCTTCCTCGTCCACGACTGCACTTCATGGTCGCAGAAACTTTGGAGGGTGCTTATTAGATCAGAAACTGAAAGTTCTAGTTTTTTTCTATTATTTGGAAGTGATTGGTTGACCAACTAGCCGAGGGGAGGGAGTATTTTCCGAGTGTATTTTCCGAGGAGATATTTTTGGGGAGGGATCATTTTTCGGGGGGGGGGGGGGTATTTTCCGAGGTGAGTTTGCTGCTGTGAGTTATTAGTAGTAGTAGTAGGAGTAGTAGTAGTAGTTTCTGAGGGAAAAATCTGGCCACTTTTCGTTACAGTTCATACCTTATTTTGAAAATTGTCACGTTACAGCGTAATTAACCTAGCTTAACTTTGTGTTTACACACAAAATAAACACAAACTTAACTTATACAGAATCGTACTGGAACAATCTACCAAATCTGAGATGTGACGAGGCTTTTATTTAATCATGGAGGATGTGAGACGAAACCACTTCGTTTTAGCGACGGAATTTATTAGTGTATTACTTTAAAATGTGCATAACTGAAGGCATATAATTTGATTCAGACAAGCAATGTAATTATTTTTTAGTATTTTGATCTTTGGCCAAAAACTATTCACTTGAAAAGTTGAAAACCTTATTTCCTCTCTCCTTAGGATTACTGTATGTGATATTGCTTCAAATAGGCAAACTGAAACACGTGAATTTCACGATATGAATGTAAATAGTAGCATTGATTATACAAAGATATATGACAAGTGAATTAACATGATATATGATAAGTGATATATGATAAGTGAAATACACATTTAATTCAAATGATTTACCAGCATTAGTTATCCTCGACAGTTGTCTATACACAGAAGAAGAAGAAGGAATCTAAAGTGGAGAATGAAGACATTGTTGTGTATATACATTTTTTATTAATAAACAAATTTACATACATTTTTAAAACACTTTACTCGTAGGGCACGAAAATCAATATTATACAGGTCTGATAGTATATTTTTCACCATAAACTTGTTCAGACGTGGATTGTCTACGTAAATGTTGAGAAACTGCTTGTAAGTATAACCACGACATCTGAAAACAAAATATAGTAGCGCATGAAAACTGCAACATTTAGTCGTTAGATCCGGCATTCTCTTCCGGTTTTGAATAATAGTTTTACCACTGCTTTCAATATAGTTGTTGATGTGTGGAGCGCAGAATGTATAGGATAGACCAAGAGGACCAAAAAATTCAATAGTCTTCTTTGTTTGAAAGATGCACAGCTATTAAGATGACTGCTATTAAGAGCTATAATGGTATTGTTTGCACTTTGAATTTTTCCAAAGAAGTCCAATGGTATACAATAGGATCTGTATTTGGGCATGTAGGGGTCCATATTAAATACACTGATTATTTGCCTAGTGTTCATGGTGCAAGATCTAGTAGAACACTGCCTTCGGGAGTGATTTTCCAATAGGTTTCAAATTGATTTAACGAGATTAGTGCGATACTCTCAGGTGATGGGTCTGCAAATGTACACTCTAAACGCAGACTCCCCTGTCGTACTATACTCATATCTTGAGTACGGGACAAGTCTAGTTCAATGATACCATGTGTTTTAGCGAACATTTCTTCAATTATACCATTTTCAAATAGTTGTGAATCATGATCTAGGGTTTGCATTGTCAACTCATACAATGTCCTATAGGATTTATCAAAAGATAGATTGTAAATTGGGATTCTGTTTACTTTACATACAAGAGATGAAAGCCCAAACAACTCAAATATATATGGGCAACCTGTCAACGATCCTATTTCACTAGCACTTTTTACGAATAACAACACTAATTTTGATGAAGATTCGCCATTGACAAAGGATAAGTCGGTGAAGGTGCGCAAGCCTGTGGCAATATGACGTTGATTGGTGATTGTATGAGGAACAAGTAGTTTAATATTATCTCCACTGGCTCTCAGTTTCTACACTGCCAAAGCAACAGAACTCATAACCTGCTGCTTTTGTACATGTAGTATTGCCGAGGTGAGAGAGAGAGAGAGAGAGAGAGAGAGAGAGAGAGAGAGAGAGAGAG
>JAQQPU010008641.1:3574-35025 GCA_029168905.1 Artemia sp. Kazakhstan ARC1039 | reverse complement strand
CGAACACCCTAACTCCCCTGGATACAGCCTAGCTAAAACATACAGGAGGAGGGGTTAGTTCGTTTGTTTTTTTTTATGATAAAAACAAAAAAACTGATATTTAATATTTAGCAATATTTTTAATCTAAGAATAATAATCGCGTCTGTTCCTTTTAGATTTCGATATGGCGTTTTACTTTTATTGAAAATAATTATTTTTCCCTTTATGATCTTCTGTCTATTAAAAGACGCAAGTAAGTACAAGCAGCAATTTGGTTCTTCATAGGTGATCAAATAAAATAAAAACTGTCTTTTAACAAAAGTAAAGAGCAAACCTATATCTTGAGCAGAGCAAAGAACTACCAGAGATTATTGAACAATAAACTAAAAGTTAAAAGAAACAGATATTAAATTTAATAAAAATTAAACCAGTAATGAACATAGAATGTACCAAAAGTAAATCTGATACTCAAGTCAAACTAAAAAAGAACAGAAATTACTAGATATATGAACTGGGAGGTAGTCCCCCTTGTACCCCAATTATAGTTTAAAGAAAAAACAGATATTAAAGTTCAAAGAACCAGATATCAGCCTTGATGAAAAAAATGAAACCAACAGTGAACTTACTCTGCACCTGAAATAAAACTTATATTTAACTCAAACTCAAAATGAACATAAATTACTAAATATACGAACTGAGGAATAGCCTCTCTTACACCCCAATTATAATGCGATTGTTATTCGCGCTTTACTGAAAGCAATAAATATTTTAAGCAATTTTAAAGGGAAATAAAAAAATGTATGTTTTCAAATAAAACTCAAGAATGTATCCAGCATAAGGGGTTTACTGGGTTTCAGCTCACCCCCCCCCCCCCGTTATTAAAATTTGGATCGTTAAGCTAAAAACATGCAAATAAAAAAGCTGTGATACGTTTTGCAAAGTTTTTTTTGTAACTACCCTCGAACAAAACATCCAAAAACAAGAATCCAGATTGAAGGGTTTTACCGGGCTTCAATCCCTCTCCCCTCTCCCACCCAAAGTTTAAGTTCTATTTATAAAAGGTTACAAAAATGCATACAAATTTTGAAGTGTTTTGTTGAGATTTTTTTGTACACACCCCTCCCCCCAAAAAAAATCATACTATCTCCTCCGAAAAAAGCATAGATATGGCCTTAAAAAGATATACTATTCAAAATACCTATTTTTAAAATTAAATACAGTTGAAAATTTGTAAAACGGAATAAAAGCAAAAGAAAACACCATTTTTTGTAAACATTGATTAGTCCTGAAACACCATTTTTTTGTAGTGTTGTTGTTGATGTTATAACAAATAAAGACCAATTAATTTTTAAATTGACTATTAAATAAAAGTATAATAATTGAAAAATAAAATCCCTATAACAACCAAGATCACACAAAAGTAAATACATGTTTAAGGAAAAAAGTTTTATGTCTAGATTCTCCTCTTTCGGCCAATTTAATTTAAACATACAGAGCAATGGTGCCTAAATTACATTCTGAAACAGAATATTTTTGATTTTTGAAGAAATACATTGTACTCTTATAGTAAAGTTTTACAAGGACAAACCTATGCGGCTTTTTTATGTATTTTGAAGGAACATGTTTAGAATGAAGAAACTATAAATGGAACTTTAGTTTCTATCAGCCTGATGGAACTAGATTTTGGTTATTAAATACAATCGCATTAACTTAGAGAGCTCTCGTTAATCTTTATATCACTATAGTGATATCACTATAGTGATATCACTATAGTTATATCACTTTATAGTGATAAAAGGGAAATTACTTAAAATTTATATTGCTTTCAGTAAAGCGCGAATTACACTTGCACTATAATTTGGGTGCAAGGGGTTGACTTCCCAATTTATGTTTGTTTTGAGTATGAGTTGAATATCAGTTTTATTTTCGGTAAATTATAATTTTATCGTTGGTTTAATTTTTTTATCTTATTAAGTTTAGGCTAATATCTGTTTCTTTTAACTTTTAGTCTATTGTTCATTATAATTTCTGGTAGATTTTTTTTTTGCTATACTCAAGACATATAGCTTTGCTCTTTACTTAAAAAAAAAACTTGTGGTTTTTTATGTAATCTCGGTTCGTTGTTAATTCATTTAAGTAAAAAATGATAAATAAAAAAAGACAGAAGAAAACCTAAAAATATGGCTTTAAGATAATGATTGAGTAATTTATGATTTTATTCCAAGACCCTAATGGAATGAGCAATTAATATTGACCTTCCATTAAGGGCCCAAATAAAAAAAATAAACCTGAATTTACCAAATACCAAAGTTCTGAATGTATACTTTCTTTTTAGGAGTCTTAAAACAGTGAATGAATAAAATCTTTAAGCATTTTTTGAACTTTATATTTTGGTACTCTTTTACCCCAAAAAGTATTTAAATATTCATCTTATCTCTGCATTGTCACAGTCGTCAAATAGACTACAGATTGAGTTATAAATTGTTTCCTCATCAGTACAAGTAGCGCTATATTGTCTTTGAACGGTCACTATAAGCAAATGGCTGGGTGTTACAAATTTCATCCTCCTTTCAAATTAAAAACTATTTAAGATTACCGTTTATAGCTTTTTATATAAGAATTGTAGAATAATCAACATCGTTATTAAGATCAAGAAGATCTAACAGATCATTGTGCATTCTTAATCCTTTCTATTTTTGAAAAAGGTACTAGATAACATGGTTAATTAGCATGAAATAAATTAATTCTTGACCTAGTTTAAACTAGAATTGAAATTTAATTCAGCCAGTGATTTTTATACCTCAAGAATTTTGTTATAAATTATTCAAAATGCCAAGAGGAAGGTTGTACTCCATCATTTACTCAAAATCGTTCCATATCCAAGTGCTGAATACGGCCTTGATTATTACGTATCCTTTTTTCGTACAGAAACTTAATAATTATAATTAGTTTCCCCATCCCCTCCTTCCAAACAAAGTTTAGAAAATTAAAGCATAACTTTATCTAAACTAAAATAAATTTAATTCGTTTCTTCGTTCGTTTTGTTTTAAAATGTTTCAACAAACACATTGATTTCTTGACGATTAACTCGCGTCAATTTTTCATAGCTTTTTTTACACAAATGATTTCTTTGCTTACTATTTCGGAGATTTACAATTCCTATAAAATTCCTCATGATTTCTTATAGTATTCAAACTAGTCATCTGGTTTTTAATTTTTATTTAGACATAGGAAACCTCCTCGCCCCCTTTCTTAAAAACAATTGGTTTTAAAATTAAATTATACTGTGATAATGCATCAAACAAATTTGTGTCACACGAAGAACTTTTATCACCCGAACCTGATTAGTTCTTCTGTACAAAATGTTAAGCCAATAAAATGCTGGCACTTTTGAACGACAATATTTTTACAAGCAAAATTTTGTTTCTCTTTGGCTTAAATATTACAAGTTTGTATTAAGTCCTCTCTTAATACAAATCTAAAACCTGATTATTTCTTCAGTATAAAATGTTAAGCCAATAAAACGGTGGCACTTTTGAGCCATAATATCTTTTTACAAGCAAAATTTTGTTTCTCTTTGGCGTAAGTATAACAACTTTGTATGAATACTGAATTATGATTTCTTTCTTTTGTCAGTATATACCTAATTATGCTTGTAATATTTATCAAAGTTTATATTTTAGGAACCTAATCGAAGATAAACCCACAGTATCAAATGCAAAGGTGAAAATTGACCTTAATCGCACAAAAGCACATGGTCTACCAATTTGTCCCCCATTTAATACAGATAGACCTAGTCTTCATGAATCCAAACGTGGACCATCCCACCCGAGGAGATCTTTTGGGCTAGATATGGTACCATTTCGACCGCTTTCACCGATTGACAACCTGAGAATTGACATCTCTCAGATTGTCAATCAATTCAAGACGCACAAAGCTGTTTCTCCGCTTGGGTAAGTTTAATTCATTTATTACTAAACAATAACACTCTGGATATGATTATAAAATCTTCTGGTCCTTTTCGTAAAATGTATATGCTTCTAATAGTATTTTGTCGCGAAGCTTGAAGCAGTAATAATTTTATCACATTACCCACAATTTTTATTAATCGCTTTTAAAACATGTTTTGGGCAAAATTTGGGAATTTTATTGCTGATTTTTTTTTATAATCCAAGCAATATATGATACAGATAACATTAACTTTCGTAAGGTCTATCTCCTTTTTCATCCATTTGACCAGAAAAGGTTTCGTATTCAATTTCCTCCCTAAAACTATCTGAATATATGTTTTAATTTTACCCTATGGTGGCATACCGCTTCTGGAGCTACTGCTGTTACATACTATTTTTCAACTTCTTGCTGTGGTTGTTTACTGTTTGCTTATTGCAGTTATTTTCTATATTATTTGGAATTTGTTCAGGTAATATGTTTCACTTACAGACAAAATGCTTGCTGTGTAATCTCCTAAATAATATAAATGAAAAACATGTAACCTAGAACAGAAGAAGAATAAACTTTTGAAAATAGCTTAAAAAGCGCTTAGGTAATTGTTGGATTACCTCGTCAATAGGTAATTTATTTTGTACTGAAATTCCTTGCAATTAAACATCTTTTTTCAATTAGCCTTTATAAAACATTAAAGAGACATTTTTATTTGTTTGGTATTCATGAAATGTCCTTTCTTTTTGTTTTATATTCATGATCAACAGAAAAGTCCTAGAATTAGTTTTCACCACCATTATGAGAGACTAACAGCATCAATTTAAAACATCAAGTTCTTTTATGAATGAATAATGCAATTACCAATAAATTATATTAGGTTCTGAAGATTCAGAATATTTTTTGTGAACAAAAGAAATGAAAATTGTAGGGATAAGAACAAAATAAAAAATACATACATTTCATCAAACATTCACAAACTGGCAAACAACAAACAAAGTTCAATTTTCACATGTGATTGTTTAAAGAAAAAATGGCTCCAAAAATTCGGGAGCAGCTCTACTAAGTTAACTTTTCTTGTACAATGAAGGCCCTTGGTATAGATCTACAGTTTTCAGATTAGTTCGGGAAAGGGGTTAATCCTTCGAATTGTGTTCATAGTCTACATTGTCATCTTAGGAATATTTCCTCTTGCCATGATGAAGGCGTAATCTTCACAATAAGTCGTAGTCTGGAAATCTACGTAAAAATGAATCGACTCATATTATTACTACAAATATTCGCTTTACTCTGAAAAGTTTAAACATGAACTTAAGATACAGGGTCTAGCCCTATCCCTAAATTGTCAAAGTTTACAAAGCGTGAGGATGTATGACTAACATCTTTATCAGTTTCTTTTTCTTCTATTTTAACTTCAATGGTTTAAATATTCAGCACGCATTTTTATTTTCATTTGTCTTTATTTTTTTTACTGACTGTTCGGGCAAGTTTAGCATTCTGTGTACATTCTCGAATTTTGGGTCAATAAAACATGGCTCATTTAATCTTTGTTTTTCAAGAAACATGTAAAAACAATTTACACCTTTCAGAAAAGTTGAAATACTAAATCTTAGCTCCCATAGATATGATTGTTTTCCTGTTTTATAACAAGTAAGGACTTACGTAACACGAAATGTCATCTTCACGTGCCTGTAGCTTTAATAAGAAACCCTGGTACCTCTAGCCAATATTTGGAAGCCAAATATTGCCAAAACAAAACTATCTTGCCAAAAAAACTAGCCAAAACTATTGGAAGCCAAAAAACTAGCCAAGTTCGGCTGTAAAAGTTCGGAATATTGTATGTGACATTTTTTGTCAAAACCGGGCAAACGTACCAACTCTTTAAATTGAGCAGACTATCTGCTTTGGCCCCTAAGATCTTAAGGAGTTTCTCATCTATTTCTAATTGCTAAATTTACACCATAATTTCTCATTTTCGCAATTAATTTGGAAGAATTTAGAAATTGTCTTTGGATAGAGGATTAAAATGGTTTTAGCCACAACAATTATTCAGCTCTCCAATAAATGCTATACAACATACACTTTTTTCGCACACGATTCGGCATGTTATTTTTGCATATTTGAATTATCCTTACTCTATGCCTTTTTACTTTAGTTCTGCTCTAGGATGAATGATGGAATTTCTACCAAAAAGTGAAATGAATCATTTTTATACAACTTGAAAACTGTTATGCCAGCTTTGCCTCTCACAGAGACCATCTATCTTGGGTTTACTCTATTTAGTCATGGCACTCAAGATTTTATTCACTTCCACCAAGTCAGTGGCGGATCCAGGGGGCGAGAGTGGGCCACGCCCCCCTAACATAGTCTAAAGTCCAATGCAAGTTTGCATTAATGAAACTTGCTCCTTCTACATGTTTATCCGATCAACCTATTTTGCCCCCCCCCCCCTAAAAAAAATCCTGGATCCAAGTTGATTTTAATTCAAAAAATCAACAGACTCGCGCAATATAACAATGTTAATTATTACTTTTGAATAAATCTACTTGAAAAATGATGTGTTAATAAATTAGTTTATCAGTCAATATTGGATGTTATACACAATAAATGCAAAATATACGTACATTATACGCAACTAGAATAGTTGCCAGTAAAGCAAAGAAATATATACTCAAACTTTTATACGAGAAAAAACATTTTATTCGATTTGAATATTAAAATTAATTACACGAGTTGGCAAGAACAGTAATTACGAGTTTATAAATAGTGTTTGGTTTTTTTCTAGTGTGTGAAGTTTTTTTTTAATATTCTTTCTATCATTTGTATAATAGATGGCGCTATGGTGTCAGCAATAAACAAACAATTTCAGCCGCGTTTTTAGGCTCAGCGGGTTCGAACACGGGTTGTTCTAGTCTAGTTTCAAGTTTCTAGTTTTTCGTCTAGTTTTTTCTTGTTTCAGCGGGTTCGAAGCTTCAACCCCGTGTTTGATGCACTAGATGCACTGCTGCACAACGCTTGATGCACTAGACGCGAACAACCCGTGTTTAAAGAGGGGTTTTTCACGGATCAGCTGGTTCGAACACGGGTTGTTCTCGTCTAGTGCATTAAGCGTTGTGCATCAGTGCATCTAGTGTATCAAACACGGGGTTGAAGCTTCGAACCCGCTGAAACTAGACAAAACTAGACGAAAAACTAGAAACTTGAAACTAGACGAGAACAACCCGTGTTCGAACCCGCTGAGCCTGAAAACGCGGCTTTCGCAACACCTGATAAGCACATATATACGATTAAAACTGCATTCTTTATAATAAAGCACACACATTTAATGTGGGAGGGTTCTTGTTTTCCCCCTGGACATAGGCAGAGCTGACAGGGGGTACAGGTGGGCAATGCCTACCCTACCGGACCTTTTCTCTACCCTAGAAAAATTGCCTGTATTGAAAATAAAATTTTGTTCTGAGGATGAAGATTTATTCCCATTTTTTGTTAAATTAATCTGTCATCCCCGACAACCACCAGTTTACCAAACGTTATCTCAATTGTCACAGAATTTTCCAAAAAAACTCTAAAAAGCTAATATATACAAGATTTCGATAAAATAAGGTTTCAGTACTTTCAAGTTTAATTTTTCTGCATTTAGTAATTCATGAAAAGTAGGTACCTATTACCTGATTAAAACAGTGTTTATTACCATATAGATTAAGTCAAAGATTACAAAATAAATACCATTGTGAAATCTATGATTAATTTGTTATGGCCTGCATCCTGAGATTCTTTCTGTACCGCATATGTAAACAGGGATAACTGTAAACATTTTTTAAAATGGAAGAAAGCATGAAGATTGACAGCTAAGTAATGTTTCAATTATACTTTTATAAACATTAGGACAGTTTAATTTATTGAATTCAGTATATGCTTAAGCGCTGGTTTTAAGGTTAATATGGATAAGTTTAACAAAGGTTACAAACAATCATCATATTAACTTCAATTTCGTGACATTGGAAATAAGATTTTTTTTTTTGTACCTGGGCTCAGTATATCTTGTGCTATGGATGCAGAGCTGCCAAGGAATTATCGGCATGACAAGCTGTGTATCTTAGAGATGCAAAGAAATCTTGACCTTTTTTATAAAGTCGTTTTTATCTGAGCCAAATACTGGGGTTTGTAAGATTTCTAATAATTCTTGAAACGATGGCCATTGTTTCCTTTATTTTTTCACGGTTAAAATTTTAGCCATTTGACAGTTAAAATGGCCAACTTTTAATTGTTAATAACTAGTGAACAATTGAAGATAGATAAAGGACGTTACATATGAAAAATGTTTAGAATTTTCTGTAGAATGTGCCATTAATATACGAAGAGTTCCATTTAACAAATGTATATCTTTTGTTCTTCGCACTTTTTTAAACACCCTGTATAGACAAAAATATATTATCTAAAAACTGCTTTTGAAGCTGTTGTATTTAAACATTTCCTCTACATCGTGCTACCAAAAAGTGAAGGGGCTGGGGGATACAAAAAATTACCCTGCACACAAATATGAGCAAAATAGGTGGAAATATTCAGATACAAAAATCTTAGGAATTGATAATAGATTTTCCCACAGAAATACAGAACCGGGAGTTTATCCTTAGAAAATTGTAAATGGAAATACTGAAAATATTTCAACATGCGCCGCATTTTTTAGACAAGTGGAAGTTCTTATCAAAACTGAATTATTGTTGCATAAAGGCCGATGTGTTTACCGCATAAGGAGCAAACTTCTGTTTCTGTGTATGTTGTGTTTCTGTTGTCTGTGTCTGTGTGTATGTTACATTTCTAAAGTTGAAGGGTTTGAGGCCACTACAGTTTTAAGTACCAGAAAACACCCTCCAGATGACCTACTGCGGGATACTAATCACTGAGCTTTTTCAAACAGGTTCAAACAGGCATCAAACACTTCGTGGTAATGAACTGCAAGTAAGAAGCGATGCGGCTCAATAGTAACTGAAACTCTAAGAAGCAGAGTCTTGACAAAAATAGATACATCAAAAGATTTGGATATTGATGCTGATCGAAAATATGTAAAATTCATCAAGTTTAATGCTACCCATCAAAAGTTAATAGCCTGATAAAAAATTGCTCAATTTTGGAAAAAGCCACCCCCCCCCCATAAAAAAAATATCAAATGATCTTAATGAAAAATCCACCATTAGTTTCAGCTTATTAGAGAACCCTACTGAAGAGGTTTCAAGCTCCTATACACATAAATATGAAATTATGTATATTTTTTTTGCCAGAAGAAAGATCACGGATGCGTGTTTATTTGTTTTGTTTATGTTTTCCCCAGGAGTGATCGTATCAAACAGTGATCCCTAGAAGATCGGAAGAGAGCTTATTTGATCGGAAATTAAAAGTTGTAATGCCCTTTTTAAGTGACCGAAGAATTAGAGGGCATCTAGTCCCCTCACATGCCTCTTTTTTCTCTAAAGTCGTCCGATCAAGATTTTGAGATAGCCATTCTATTCACCATAGATGAAAGACTCAATAACTATGTCTTTAGGGATAATATGACCGCCCACAAACCCTAGGAAAAGGGCTTTAAGTTAAAAAATTTGTTCATTGTTTACGTATAATATTTTTCAGCAAGGTTGGAATAGTCTGGAGGCAGTGGCAGATCCAGAGGGGGGCGATGGGGGGCACGCCACCCCCTAGCGTAGTCTAAAGTAGTGTAATTTACTTAATTAACTCAAGTTATCGTTAATTAAACTTGCTCCTTACGCAAGTTTATCGGATCAGCCTATTTTGCGCCCCCTAAAAATTTTTTGGATCAGCCTAGTTTGCCCCCCCCCTAAAAAAATCCTGGATCCGCCCCTGTCTGGAGGAAATCTGAGGAAGAGGGGGTATTTTAAATGGGCGAACTTTCCATGCAGGAGTTTCCGGAAAGAGGAAATAATTTTTCATGAAGGGGAGCCTGATGTACTGGCATCATTTGAAAAACGATCGAAAAAAAACAGTTTTTTTTCAACTGAATGTAAGGAGCAGCATTGAAACTCAAAACGGACAGAAATTATTCAGTGTATGAAGAGGTAAGCCCCCTCTGCAATACCTTGCTCTTTACGCTAAAGTTTGACTGTTCTAAGAACGACTCCTAAAACACAAGGGCCGTTTAATTAGAATAATAACTTTTTTAACAACTGTTAAAAACCTGAAGAATAACATCATTAGAACAAGGTTTCACTTACGTACCTCTCATTAAATTTGCTTCCAAATAACTTCCAAAATTAGTCTACTTTACTAAAGATGGATAAATCCTAAATTGAATTACTAGAAAGTGAGAACATGCTGTGACTTTCCATCAGCTGGTTGGCTGTCCCAACCACCTCCCCCCTAGTATAAATTCCTAGCTATGCCAATGTCCCTAAGAGGCTCTTTTCTGATTCCTAAGAATTCTGGAGACGAATGAAGCTAATGTTGACATAACTAGATTAGTGTTGATTGCTCGGATCTAATAGTATTAGAAAAGATCAAGTTAATTTAATTCCATTTTTTAGATTGATATTGATAAAACTAATGTTATTGCATTTATGTTAATAGGCTATCTATAATTAAATAATGAATATTTATATCTTTAAAATTAATCAATAAAAACTAAAAGCATAGCGAAATTATAAAGGCAATCAGTTCTGTGGTAAGAATTAATTCGGTGACTGAGCCCCGTACCTTGAGTCAAATTATAAATTACTGTAACCATCGTACTCATTCCTAGAAGTAGCATTTACAAAATCTTCTATTGAAATTTTCTAATCCTACAGCACACATTTAAAATTGTTGGTTAGTTCTGTCACTTTAAACCATTTTGTAATTAGGATCATTGTTGTTCTATATTTACCTATGGTTTTAGGATTGAAATACAAGATACGAAAATACACATCTTTTTTTGTTGTCATTGACAATCAGCTAATTGCACATTTTATGTCTCAAAGTTACAAAAAAAGTGATATTAGAAGTTTTAATTTGTAAATATTTCTGCAAGCAAGAAGAGAGAATATTATATATATATATATTTTTTTAATGCAGACACTTCTAAGAAGGAGGCACATGGGAATTTGTTTGAGGGGTCATAATATCAAAGTGGGGGAAGGAAGGTCTTATTTTAGGAATCCAAAAGAAGTGGACCTAAATACATTTAACTTAGGGAAGATCACACAGTCTTTAGATTGGGACAAAGCCTGAAACTCCTGATGCAGAATGTACCTGCTTCAAATTATACCTGACCCAATAAGATATGTTTTAAAAACTCAATAGTTATGTTAAAATATTCCAGTTTGACTTTTTGCTAAAAACATTTATTTTGGGGCTTATTCATGCCCTTCCTAACCCTCCATGAGCTGTTTTTGACTTCTAAATACTGATTAATAGATTTCTTTTCTTTAGGAATTCGGAAGGTTGTAAATCCAAAAATCCGTTTGCCAATGAACTACCAACAATGGCAAATAAAAAGAATGAAAATGAAATAGCTGTAAGATCGAATCTCAACGCAAGTAGTGACTTAGAATCCAGAGGCCAAACGCAAAAAAATGATGTGAACACAAGAAAAAGGGATATGGTTCAGCCACTTAGTAAAAATGAGTGGATAATGGACAGAAACAAAACAAGATCAATTCGCCAAGTGTTCCGAAAGAAGGGGAAAGCGATTTCTAAACAAGAAATAGAGCAAACAAGTGACAATAAGAACCATGACGCGGGAAAGTGGGCTGACGAGTGTCACGAACAATGTGTACAAACAAAAGGCAAAGAGAATGTACCCACTCAAGTTCCCGTAGTTAAGTGTAGTTTGAACCTGTTGTTAATACGAAGACTACCCACTAGCCAGAAAACTACTATTGATAAAGATATTGATCAAGTGGTCAGAGATGGTGAGAGACCTTTGTTTGACAAAAACACCTTTGTTTTTGGTCAGACAAAAACACCTTTGTTTTTGGTCAGAGATGGCGAGAGACCTTTGTTTGACAAAAACACAAATCATTCTGGTGATGACTGTGCCAAAAGCAGTGCAACGGATTTGAATACAGATACAAAGGTGAATGAAAGTGATGATAAATTCTTAATTCACAGAAAGGAAGAGAAACGAAAACGAGTAAATTCAAATAATTCTGTGGATGAGAAGAATAGTCTTTACTTGCCTAGTCAGGTACCATTTTTCCTTAGTGCTCTTTTTAAATGATATGGGGCATTGTTTTAAAAAGAAATTGATTCATCTTGGGGAGGGGGGTTGGGCTGGACATCATTGGAGTTTTTGTTGATGCACATAGGTCAGTCCTTTGAAGAGGAGGATGGAAAGTATTGTTAAATTTCTATAATCATATTTTTAATTTTTTAAGCATTTTTTATTAGAATTTCTTATAAGTGTTTTAGTTTAATTCCCTAGAAATCTCCAGTACACCAACTAGTTGGGTAAATTGAAACTTTTTATATCTGAAAGCTGCTGTGGCTTGGTACCATTAAACATATCTTTTTACTGATAACCTTCACACGACTAGGTGAAGTGGGATAGGAAGAATATGGTTTCTGGTGTTTTCCCATGTAACTCTCAGCCGAAAAATCATTTTGACAATGCATGGTGACTATTGAAAATATTTAAAAGATAGTAAGTTTTGGAATTAATAAGGCAATGGTGTATATTTTGGAAACTTCGAATGACATCAGAAGATTTTCCAAGAGGCAATTTTTGAAATTTACAATTAATTAAAACATGTTAGCCCTCATTTCTTCATATATCTTTTCTGACATGCTGCATGGAAGATCTTCGTGAGTCAAGTTAATATTTTATCCAAGTCCAGGAAAGATTATCTAAACCCTGCGAAAATTTAATAATCCGGAACTATTGCTACAACTGGTTTAAGGTAAGATCAAAGCTGTGCTGCTGTTCGGGCACAAGGGCTGAAAATTAGCTAAAAAATAACGAACCAGCAATAGCATTCAGGAATTTGGTAACTTAACTGTAATTTAGTAAACTTTGACTCTATACCTTTCTATGAAATGATTTTATTATCCTATAAATTGTACTGTATAGAGGCTTACTATCAAACAGTTCGTGGTAACGAACCATAAGTAAGGAGTGACCCGGCTCAATAGTAACTGAAACTCTAAAAAAAACGGAATTTTGATACCAATAAATACATCAAATGAATTGGATTTTTATGTTGATTTCAAATATATAAGATTTATCAAGAAAATTTGCTTTATTTTCAAAATAAGGAAAAACATCCCTTAAAAGGTCATGGAATCTTAATGAAAATCATACCAACAGATTCAGCATATCAGAGAACCCTAATGTTGAACTCTCAAGCTCTTATCTACAAAAATGTGGAACTTCATATTCAAGGAAATGAATTATGTTCTTTTAATTTAAGAAATTTTAAATTTCAGTCGGTCGCTCACTCAAATTCGTCAGTTCAAAACAGCCTGGATACAGATAACGACAGGTCGGAAAATGACCTTCCTTATCTAGACATTGAAGCTGACCAACCATCAGGACGGTATGAACAAGGGCTCCCTCAATCTGATGCAACAGGTGAAAGTGGCTATCTAAGTTTGCGTGTTGTTGCCTCTGACCAGGAAGAATATCAGAATTTGCAACATTCACCCTGTTTTTTATCCAGCTATTACAAAAGAATGAAAATGGAAGCTGAAGACAAGTCTGATGAAAGGTAAAAATGTTCTACTACTACTACACTAACAATTTACCGCAGGACCAAGCCACCTGATGCCAACAAAGCTACGCACGCTCCTTCTCCAACTTAATCTATCAAAGCCTCTCTTTTTACACCCTCCCATGAGGTTCCCATTTCCTTTAAATCTTTCTTTACGACGTCCTCCCATCCCAGACGAGGACGACCTGCTTTCCGTTTAGCCTTAGACGGTTGGCCAAAAATGACAATCTTCGGGAATCTGTCATTCTTCATCCACGCAACGTGCCCTAGCCATCTCAACCTTTCTTTCATTATAGCCCTAGAGAGTGGTATTGACCCACATTTTTTGTACAGCCTATTGTTTGAAATACGGTCAGTCAGCCGGGTACCCCAGAACAATCCTTAAGCAATTTCTCTGGAAAACATCTAGCAAATCTTCATCCGTTTTTCGAAGCGCCCATGCTTCAGAGCCATATTTGACTACTGTCATCACTGTAGCTTCTAATATTCCAACCTTGGTTCTTGGTTTGCCGACTTATCTTCCTATTCTCCGAAACTTTTTTAGCTGTGAAAAATCACCCTGAGCCTTGGCTATTCTACTTCTAACATCCTCCCTGCTCCCACCATCTTTACTAATAATACTACCAAGGTAAGAGAAGCTGCCCACTTGATCAATCTTATATTACCCAGCGTCACCTTTTCATCTTCACTTATTCCTAGCCTTAGTGACTTAGTCTTCTTAACATTGGAAAATACAAATCCAAAGTTAATGCTGATCAGAAAGGTATAGTAGGTTTTTAAAGGTGAGAATCAAGTGATGATAAAAATAGGTAAAAGGGTAAAAATAAGAATTTTTAGGGATCGTCCTTTCCTGAACTCTGGAACGAAAATTCTGCTCTGTTTAATTGAAAAAACAAAATTCACACTTTCTAGTGATATAACCTTCATAAAAAATTAACCACTCCGTCTCCGGTACAAAACAAGAGAAGCCAGTGTTTTTTCTAATATTTTTGGGAAGGCAGATGTCAGCATTTTTTAGCTTTATGTTGTTTATTTGGATCTCTTATCCAAGCTCTTACAAGTTATGGCACGAGCCAATTCAATATTTTTGGCCCCACTGAATAAACACGTTTATTATGGACGAGGTAGGCCGATTCTTTAAAGTATGGAATCCCCTTAAGTGGTTACGTATTCTTTTTTTCTCTCTCTTTTCCGCTCTTATTTATTTTTTTTTCAATTACAGGAATCGTAATGACTACATAAATGAAGCAAAGCGACTGAAGTATGTAGCTGATAGAGGACGTGATATAGTGCTTCAATATATATTTTATGTTAAGGCAGCCATGTTTTTTGTTCTGGCGGGGGCTTCAATGGATTCAGATGGCAAGCAACCCAATAAAGGAAGCCAGAATATGTACAGTGAAGCTAATACCCTAATTAAGTAAGTTTTCAGACTATACTTTCTTTTCTTCCTAATTATTTCCAATACTACCAGGAAGGGGCATTTATCCTTCCAATGGTTTTGTTAGTGTTGCCTCTAAATGTTTTGTCATCTTTTTAGTTCAAAACTCCGTTATTATTACTGCTGCAATTTTTTTTTTTTTTTTTTTTTTTACTAGCACTTCGAACTAGACAAGCGTCTTTTTAGTGGCTGTGTTGGGTAGCTCTGGTTAGCCACAGTAGACTTTTGAGACCCAGGTAGGTACTGCTTGACAGTAGCAAGTGCTGCAAGGTACCTTCTACTAACTGTTCGTTATCAGCATCTTTGCTAAAAGCAAGTATAAGGTCAGTGGTCGCCCCTGGCTTGTTGAAAAAATTGTTTTTATGGAAATTCGTGTTGATTCCATAGAACTACTCATACAGCTGACTCATTGCCTAGAATAGTCGAATGCCAATTAGTAATTTTTGGAGGGACAAATCTGGCTATATAGCAAATTTGACTTGTATTTTGTCCCGAAAATGAACAAATATCCTTGTCATAATGTTTATTTTTTGTTTTTTTTCTGTCTAACATCTAGAAAAACAACTTTAAAATGATTAAAAAATGAAAATTAACAAATGTCCTTGTCATAATGTTAATTTTTTGTTTTTTTCTGTTTAACATTTAGAAAAACAACTTTAAAACGAGGAAAAAAGAATAATCCGAGGATGAAAAAAAAGAATAATCATATGTAGCCTCGAAATTTGAAATAGGCTTAATTCTTCAACCATGTTCTTTTAAGATTCTTAAATCCAAGGTATTTTTTCTATCCTCCAAATATGGCAAATTTTTCACATGAAGAATGAAACAATGGATTTCTGGATAATTAAATGTAATGTACAATCTCAGTAGCATGAGTTTATTCAAATGGAATTGCTAGATTGTGTCAAGCTCCACCTGCTGAAATGTTCAAGAAGAACCTGGTAGACCATTAGAAAAAGCGTTTTGAAAGAACTTTCGGTTTAAGTTTTAAGTCATTTAAACCAAAAGAGCCCCAACAATGCCAGTGCTGTAGATAATCGCTCTACTGAGGTACACTGAGACAAATACGGTTCTATGAGAGAGGCCTTAATAGTTGTTAATAGGAGGCCCATAATTTCTATTAGATAATAGGGGAAACTCAGAAAGAATTTTCATTTATTTGGTATTTTGTTGGCATTTTATACATTTCCTTTTATTTATTGTCTGTCTTTCTAACTTGCTTTGCTTTCTTAAAACTATGTTATTGAAACTTTCACATGATTAGTGCTTTTCATATTCGATCTTAGACCAGTCCTGGTATAGAACACGTAATATTTTTTCCTCTTTTTTAAATAAGGCTACATATTCATCAATTTTAAAAAATGATAGTTTTGGTAGTTTTTATGATTAATTAAGCTCTCTTTCATCTCCTAAAAATTTGATATTCAAATACATAGAAGAAACTCTCTTTCACGACAAATTTTTGGTAAAGAATTATCTATGTAATCGGCTCCAGGGTTTTCCTAAAATCATATTGAAAATAAAAATTAATTTTGATACCAGAATTTCAAAAGAGGTGGAATTGCTGGGACTACTAAAAGGTTTTATCTCGTCTTTAAAATAATCAGTTCAAAAGACTGAGCTCTGTTTTATTTTAACTAGATTGAGTTTCTTCTAAATAGATTCTGTTTTGTCTTCTCCCCTACTCACTACAGAAAACAATTTCTTTTTAAAGAATTGTTTACCACAAAGAGACTTTTTAAACTCCAAGAGGCTAATTATAGAAAAAAGGTAGCTATATCTTGCCTATAGAAAAAAGGTAGCTGTATCTTGCCTATAGAAAAAAGAAAAACGGGGCTGGCCATGGTCTGCGTTGTGCAGGTACCGATCTCCCGATTCAATGCCTTCGGCCGGGAGTGCAATGAGTGGTTAGGGGCAAACCATTCGACGCCTTTCGTGTCTTCCCCCAGATTTCTCAAGGTATCCATTTAAGCTGGGTCGACTCTGGCTGAGCTTAATGAGCCGCATCATGGGCCCCGGTTCCAAACCAAACGAAGAGCTTATTATTTATGGATCTTTAATTCACGGTGATTAGATAATTCATTACAGAAATGTTTAAAGTGGTTAAATCTTCTTTCCTCTAAATTTCAGATATTTTAGGCACACTTCTCGAAAGTTTCGACCCCGAGACTCCAGTTCACCGCATAGGGAAGTTCTAACCGTACTCCTGATTTTAAGGTATATTTTATTATTTAGTAGAAATTAGATTTTCAGAAATGCAATTGTAGTAATAATTTTAGTGCAAAGCTTTTCCACCATGTCCTTAAGACGATCTTTTGCCTATGGTCCCTGGTGTTTGCCAAAAAAAAATAAATATTCAGTAATAGCGAAAAGACAAATGAATAAAAACCGATATATATAAAAGACATGTACAAAATAAATTCCCTATTGGAAGTCTTGTCTGCCCTTCCATATCGGCTTTTTTCATTCAGTTCTATTTTCACCGTTACTGAAGAAAGGGCTTTTACACTTTTTTTTTCGCTTGCCTTGGCTTGGTCTTGGTCCAATGTCTTTGGTCCAAAGTCTATCTTCCTTGTGGAAATATTTTGTATGTAACTTTTCTGTAGTTCTGCTTGTTTAATGCCTCAAGGCAAGACGTTAATTTCGCTAAAATGTTCTAGCTTAGATTTAGTTTTATTAATTTATCAAATTACATTTTGAAATTTGCTTTGTATTTTTAAAAATTTAAAAATATATCAGAACCATTCAAGTAATTGTTGTTAATTACTTGTAATTTTCAAATACAGACAAGTATTTTTTATGAAAGTTAGGTCCTTCTCTAAAAAAAATCTGTGTAACATAACAAAAATGGCTCGAGAATACACCTGAACCTGATGAATCAAGTGAAATAAGTATCTTGTCCTTCGTTGTAAGTTACAGCTGTAGTCTTGACATAAAATCGTATATTTTTCAAAGAATAAAAACCTTTGCTATTAGAATATTCAAGGGAGACAAAAACAACTCCTTGATTGTTTCCAGCGGCGTGCAACCAGAATGGCATACAACTTAAGGACCCTCCCTTAACATAAGAGGCTGTATTGAAAATTCCATCATTTGATTACTGTAGGAAAAGGGTGATGCCATCACAGTTTTTAAGTCTTTGCAAGTCAACCATCGCTCAAGCCTTCTCCACATCTACCTGAACCAGAAAACCACAGGAAACTTTCTGAAAATTACCAGACAAACTGCCAGCCGCAGACAACGCTACCCCTTCTCTTCCGACCGTGTTGCTCCATTTCGGCACTCTTTAAGCAATGAAACAATCCAATCTCATTCCCCAGAGCCATTCAAGCTTGATGTGGACAGGGAATGGGAGCAGAAGGGATGGCTTCTACACTGGGACACCCGAGAGCCCTCAACCAAACTTTTAATTCATCACCAGCAGGCGTATCACAAGGCACATCCTTTCATGCCCGCATAATGGAACTTAAGGTGATTTAAGGAATAGTTCCAGAACTGTGTGCAATTTATAGGTCTTTTTCACTTATTCTATTTATAATATTTTTTTCTTATTTAATTTGCATATACTTAGTCAACTGCATTTAATTATACACAATTAAACTCTGAATCCAATTTAACATTGAACATTTTTGAGTAAAGTTCTAGAAATAGGCTTCTTCAGAAGGACACACGCTAGAAAAGAAAGAGGCACATTTTATATTGATAATTTTAAGCTTATTTTCATGGTTTGGTTTGCTTTTTTGAAAATTCGTCTCCAGCCCCCTACAATGTGTCACATAGCCTTAGGCTATGTATAAAAAATTAAAATAATAATGGATTGAAACTGATTAAACAGATAAAAATGGGACATACTTTCTGCTTAGTATAAAGTAAGAATTCCATCATTTTTATAAGTTTGTTTATATAGCCTAGAGCTATATGACACCATTAGAGGGAGGGGGATGGGGATGAGTTGTAAAAACACGAACCAAAATATAAATATGATAATGGAATTAGCCATCTAAAAGTGTCTCTCTTTTTGTTTTAACACATCTCCTTCTGAAGAAGACAAGCTCTAGACCTTTACCGCCTTTTGAAATTGTACATACGCAGCTTGTGGAATAGCTCAACAAAGCAGCCGTTGAGTACAACACTGTTAACGCCACAATCCTCGTATACACTCAAAAGTGGGCTTTGGAATTTAATATAATCCTTCTTGGACTATAAATTTTTGGTTGTCGATAAAGCATCGGTCTCTGAAATCCTTCAGTGTCAGAAGCTTTCATTTTACTCTTTATTCTTTTTATAATTGATTGCTCGAGTTTTTTCGGTGGTTTATTTTTAGATTAAAATTAAATTATTATTTAATTTTGTAAAATGTTGTCCAATAAGACTGTTCTTATTTTCTAATTCTTTACTGAAGTTTGATTAAAACAACGCTTACAATACTCGATTTCAAAAATTAAAATGGCAGATAAAATCCATAGAAACCTAGAGAGATGATCGAACTGGGCTGTAGCCCCCTCCCTTACTCCAGGAAGACAAAAGATCGATAAACTGCCACATTTTAAAATTTTGAAATTTTAATGACCAAAAACACCCTTTGCCAAACTTAGCTTTTCTCGAAATTTTGTTCCTCCCTTCAGGTAGAAAACTGTTTCCTGGTGCCCATGGAATGCATACAAGAACAAAAAATTTGTTTGCAATGCATGAAGTCAACATAGAAATATTTTTTAAGAACTAAAATTATTTCCCCGTAGAAACGATCAATCTAGAAACGACCGTTGTTTATTTCAGCATTTAATTATATCCATTCCACATATTAACATTCTTCATTTTATTGCAGTATGAAAGCACAAGCAATACTGCAATTGAAGTTGTACAAATCAAAGTGTTCAGAGATCCAGGAGCACGCTAGGATGCTAAACGGATATTTTGCAAAAGTAAGATTTTTTTATTTATGATAAAATTCATAGTGCAGGCTACCAAAAAACTTAGGGCATGTTATGCCACTAGTCAACGTTATATCTAAGGCTTCTTTATATAATATTGTCTGTTGAATTTCCTATACAGGAAACAATAATTGAGTTTTTAATAATAACATCCCTCGAGAGACCATTCCAAATGAAGGAGCAACATCTTACAAGTTTCGAAGCCGTTCATCAAGTTATCAGCACAGGTTGTCTTCTATTTACACAATCCAAAGGTACAGTGTTTCAGTGTGTTTACTGTTTTCAACAGGAAAGTAGTGGCAAAAATAGAAATATTTCGTCAGAAGAAAGGTAGTGGATGTGCTTGCTTAAAAGAGCCATTGAATCCACATAGAGTCTTTTTCTGACAGGTTGTGAAACTATGCTGTGAAGTGTATTTTATGGTATTTGGGGGTTGTAGTCGTAGATGCCTTTATTTCTCCCTTTATAGGGGAGGTAAACTCTGGCACTAAGGTAATTAACCTTTGGTAGCGTGCCTTAGGCTATGACCGAACTAATGAGGCGTACCAGCTGGGTATGTTCGAGGGGCTAAAGGTAGATTTTATAGAGGTTGTCTATAATACAATACTTTTATTCAATTAACATATAATAATTCCAGATATTGATATTCTACTGGGACTGGCTGTCCCAAGTGCACCACAAGTCTCAGAAACTACAATAATATATAATAAGATACAGACACTTACAATGATCCGACAAGATTCCAAGATATTTCTAAAAACAACGGACCAGAGGTCAGTCCGGCATAAAGTTAGTATCAGTCTAAATCTAGTTATTAACATTCCGCCCCTTCCCATAAAATGTATCTTTTATACATTTTATCAACCACACCTTCCTTTAACCAACCGACGCAATAGCTAGGAAGTGATATTTCTCAATTTCCCGTTAAGCAAAAACTTGGCAGGATATATTCCTTATCTTAATAAAAAGTGGTATTTCTAAACTTCGTATTTGCGTCTTATTTATTTTTACTAAATTAATAATTAATTAAATTAGAAAGCTTTACCACAATACTACCCATTTAAAGAAGAATTGTCCCAATTCTCAATATTTTACTTTTAAAACAACTTAATTTTGTTTACAGCTATTATGCTGCCATCTTTGGGTCATTATGTGCATCTACCCTCAATGGGTTTCCTTAGGGTCATGTTTCTGGTCCAATATAGACCATGTTCTTTTTTTCTTTGTCGAAGGATTTCAATTTGAAATTCATCCTTGTTTCTCTTTTTCTCTGTCTCTAGGACTGAAAAATTCTCTTTTTACCCTTCTTCATATTCATCTTCAGTTTTAACTTGACCCCAAGCGGCTTCAGCATTATATTAGTGGTTCTGCCTAAATTAGATTTCAAGTTATATTAGAAAGGTTTATGAATTATTTGAGTTTAAATTTAATTCCCATTAATAATTTAATTTATCTGTGTGATGTGGTTGATAAACCGTTTATTTTTCGTTTTAGAAATACCTTGGATGAATTACACACAACATTTTTGATTTTTAAATTTTCACATATTTTTCCAGCACAAAGCATTTTCACATATTTCAATAACATAAGCCATTGGGCGATGTAGCACATTTTCTAGGCCTAAATTAAGTTCTGATTTTATCTCACTTTCTGACGAACTTGTAGTAAAGTCTGTATTACTGCTATAGTTTCCAAAATATCAGTTGATCGAGTATGGTTTGGTTTCTGATGGTATGAGATGATAGTATCAGGATACATTTGAAGTGGCCTCAAAATTTGTTACTTTCCAAAAATGTGTCAAAATATGATTGAAAAAAATGGATCCGAAAGGATGCTACGCAAAATTTGATTTCCAAAAAAAATAGCTAAGGCTGTATCTAAAATACAATATTCACATTAGAATACATATAAAAGCATATAGTTTTACATATATAGTAGAAAGAAACACTCAAAATTCGTATATATCAATGTATTCTTTATTTTTTTTTAACGAAAGTTAATTACTTTTAATTACTTTATCCTCTTTTTTTATTACTCCAAAAATAATATCCCGCTTAAATCGAAACATTAGGTTTCTTGCTGGATTATTCTTTCAAACTTAATACTTAACGGATTATTTCACAATAAAAAGTATTTATACGTTGCCTCGAAGTCAAACCTTTACATATACATTAAATCACTAGTTAAAACTTAAATTAAGTTAAAACAGAGCATATATATACAAGCAATGTGTAATAACTTACACAAGTATTGTTTTTATTCGCAAAACTAGATAGGATATTTAACTACTGGTTAAAACTTAAAGCATTTAAAAAAAATAAAACACAGTATAGACTAGCATTGGAATTAATTCCAATTAGTGTTTTGTTAATTGCTTATGAAGTATTAATGTAGAATACTTCTTGAATGATATAAAAATAAATGAATATATAATGAGTCGGAGGTAATAGGCTTGAGATTGTCTGTGCAGGATTTCGACTCTTGTTGATAGAAGAGCATCGCCAAGCGCTGAAAACCATGTTGTGACCAAGATGGGCCCAGGATTGCACAAAGCCTCCATTCATGGAGGTCCCAGGGACTTCTTGCTGTCCGGTTCTAAGCCGGCTTAAGCACTTCGGTGTAGACTTGAGAAGATATGTGATCCCCGTCCTGCACTGGTATCCGGGATCATTGCTTTTCCTGAGGCGAAAAAAATTTCAATGATTTAAAGAACATGAAAATTGGAACTTGGAATGTTACGACATTAAAAAATGACTATCGTATCGACATTTTGACTGACGAATTCAGACGATTCGAACTGGATCTATTAGGAGTTTCAGAAACTCATATCCCAGGGGTAGGAAGCATGAAATTAGGTGATATAGAATTTGTTTACTCAGGCAGGAAGGATGGGTTACATAGAGAGGGAGTAGGGCTCATGATGAATAAGGAAGCTGCTAAGTCTTGTTTAGGCTGGGAAGGTATTAATAATAGAATACTAATTGCTCATTTTATGACTAGAAAGTTCAAGGTATCAGTTATAGTAGTATACGCCCCTGTAGAACCGACTGATGGAGATACTAGTGACTCAGATGAATTCTACTTACAGTTACAGGAGCAAATAGACAAGGTCCCAGGTAGAAATATGATGCTATTGCTGGGAGATTTTAACGCCCAGGTTGGTAGAAATAAGGATAGATGGTATCCCAGCTTAGGTAAATTTGGTGTAGGAAAAGAAAACAGTAATGGATACAGACTTTTGCAATTTTGTAGGTATAACAATCTAGTTATAACCAATACGGTGTTTGGTCATAAAATGGCTCATAAGCTAACATGGTATTCACGTGATGGTAAGACAGCAAACCTTATTGATTATGTTATAGTAAATCGAAGACTGGCAGGATCAATACAAGATACTAGGGTATATAGGAGTGCTGTTGTTGATGTTAAAAGTAAAGATCACCATCTAGTAGTGTCAAGGGTTAATTTAAAGCTGAAATATCGGAAGGGTAATTACCTCCCGGGAAGTTGTGATGTTAGTAGACTCCAGGATGAGAATTTGAGAGAAACTTTCCACGAACAGTTGAATACTAAACTTGAGAGTTTAAAATTTGATAATGTGGAAGATGGTTGGAATAATTTTAGAAAAATAATTTGTGAAGTTGCTGAAGGTGTATTAGGGAAGAAAGCTAGAACTGCAGCAAAGAATATTAGTGAAAAAGCTTTAAGTTTAATAGAAAGGAGAAAGGACTTGTACAAGAATTATCTGAGTGATAGATCACATGAAAACAAAAGAAATGTAAAGAAAGTGGAGAAAGCATTGAAATATGAACTAAGGAGGTGTGAAGTGGAGGCCATGGATAAAATTGCCGAGGATTTAGAAGATGCAGCTAGACGGCATAATAGTAAAATATTGTACTGGCACGTTAACAAATTGAGAGGTAGTAGTCAATCCGGACTTGTCCCAGTTAAAGATAGGAATGGGGTGGCAATTAGCGATAAGACAAAAGCTAAAGCGAGATGGGCCGAACATTTTGAGAATTTGCTTAACCGAGATAGAGTTGCAGGAAAAAATATAGAGGAAAATGAAAAAGTTTGTGATACCTTGGATGTGAAGGAAGATTTGTTTTGTGAGGAGGAATTAGAAACAGTACTAAAAGGATTAAAGAATAATAAGGCTCCAGGTGCTGATAGGGTAGTAAATGAGTTTCTTAAATATGGTGGCTCTGAGGTTAGAAATAAGTTATTGAAGATTATGAATATGATTTTTGAAAAAGGGGAAGTACCTAACGATTTTAGGAAAACCTTAATTAAGCCACTTTATAAGAAAGGTGATAAAAGTGAGTGTGGTAATTATCGAGGCATTAGTCTGGTCTCTGTAGGTAGCAAATTGCTTAGTAATATGATACTTTTTAGACTGAGAGATGCCGTAGACAAAGTTTTAAGAGAAGAGCAGTGCGGTTTTAGAAAAGGTAGAGGATGTGTTGACCAAATTTTCACTCTTAGGTTAATAATTGAGAAGTGCCTAAGTTTTCAAACACCTTTGGTCCTCAGTTTTATAGATTATGAGCAAGCGTTCGATTCTGTTGATAGAGGAGCTTTAGTAAAGGTTTTATCCTTGTATGGTATACCAGACAAATACATTAAAGTGATTAGTGCTATGTACGAGAATAACACTGCTGCGGTTAAGGTAGGAAATGAGGTTAGCAGCTGGTTTTGTATTAAATCAGGAGTTAAGCAGGGTTGTGTTCTATCCCCCTTTATATGGATTATTTTGATGGACTTTGTTTTAAGGAGCACAGGAAAGGCAATGGGAGACCACGGAATCAAATGGGGAGGAAAAAGTCTCCTGGACTTGGATTATGCTGATGATTTAAGCATCCTAGATGAAAGTGTGAGCAAAATGAATGAAGTTTTAGAGGTTTTGCAAGTTCAGGGTGCTAGTATTGGTTTGAAAATTAATGTTAGGAAGACCAAGTCACTAAGGCTAGGAATAAGTGAAGATGAAAAGGTGACGTTGGGTAATGAAAAGATTGATCAGGTGGGCAGTTTCACTTACCTTGGTAGTATTATTAGTAAAGATGGTGGAAGCAGTGAAGATGTTAAAAATAGAATAGCCAAGGCTCAGGGTGTTTTTTCACAGTTAAAAAAAGTCTGGAAGAATAGGAAGATAAGTCTGCAAACCAAGATTAGAATCTTAGAAGCTACAGTGATGACAGTGGTCAAATATGGCTCTGAAGCATGGACGCTCCGAAAAGCGGATGAAGATTTGCTAGATGTTTTCCAGAGAAATTGCTTAAGGATTGTTCTGGGTACCCGGCTGACTGACCGTATTTCAAACAATAGGCTATACGAAAAATGTGGTTCAATACCGCTTTCTAGGTCTATAATGAAAGAAAGGTTGAGGTGGTTAGGGCATGTTTTTCGGATGAAGGATGACAGATTGCCGAAGATTGTTCTTTTCGGCCAACCATCTAGGGCTAAACGGAAAGCAGGTCGTCCCCGTCTGGGTTGGGAGGACGTCATAAAGAAAGATTTAAAGGAAATGGGAATTTCGTGGGTGGGTGTAAAAAGGGAGGCTTTGAATAGATTGGGGTGGAGGAGGAGCGTGCGTAGCTGTGTTGGCCTCAGGCGGCTTGGTGCTGCGATGAGTTGTTAGTAGTTTAGTAGTAGTAATTCACTATATTTACATGGATAGTTTAGGTTATATAAATATTTATTAGGTTATATATATTATATATATATATATAATTATATATATATATATATATATTAACCAAAGTTATGCTGATACTTAACTGTTAAAAACAAATAATAATTATGTACCCTAATAATTTATTTAATCACTGCAATATTTGTTCTTTTTACAACTTTTAATTAAGTCCGTCAAGACTTTTATATGATAAGTCCTAACTGCAGTTAAATATTTACAGAGCAAAAGCAACTCCAACAAATAGATTTATGCACTGTAACTGATAACTGTGATTAGCCTCTCTATAAGCGCTTGGCAATAGTTCATATAACATGACTTTGCTCAAACTTTTCAGACTTTTGAGCTTTCTAATTCTTTTCGAATTTTTGGTACTTAAGACAGTTTTATAACGTTTTTGTCTGTAATCTCTCTTTTTTTCAGCTTTAATGTCCTTTTGGTATAAGGCTCCCTTTACAGCTTAGATCTGATAAGCTAAAAAATTTTTCTGTTCACCTTATACCTCTTATGCCATTATCAAATGACTCTTGCCTGTACTCTGAAGGTTTGCTTACCAGGACTGCCTTCTGGTAGCTCCTTATAACGTTTCCAGGTCCTCTTGTCATGGTCTACAGCTAAAAGGACTATTATGAACCTGCACAAACAATAATTAATTATTTAATAATTTGTGGCCACAGTTTTCTCTTGGGCTATTCTTTTTTCAGAAAAAGTGGGCCTTCTGCAGAAAATACCTGGCCTTCATGGCACACAGTAATTCAGTTTTTGACATACAAGTGACAATGACTATTTTCACTTTAACTTCCCCACTTTTAGTCGTCTTGTCTTAGGTTTCAACTTCAAATTAAGTCCTTATGGATATTATGTGTTTTTTTCTAATTTTTCATGCCATGTTAGTCATTTTTCTGAAAACGACTTCCACATAAGAGAGCCAAATTTCTTTTCTTGACTACTCGGAGCATTTCTCCAATATTTCTATTAATCTCGGCCCGCGTTAACCAGTGTAACGGTGGCTCCGTAGCATTAATGCTACTTATTTGTACTTATTTAGTACAGTTTTCATAATAGTTTCGTTCGGCAAAGTCAAAAAGTGCACATAACAGAGTTTAGCTGACTTCATTCAGTTTATTTTCCTTTTAATTTCGTCTGGCTATATTTTCAACTTGAACCCTTCTCCTTTTTTTTCTTTACTTCAATGAAGCTTAAGGGTTTTTTTCAAGTTTTTTTTCCGTTTTTTTTTCAGTAAGATAGGTCTTTTCTAAGCCTATATTGATATGTTTCATGTTTTATCAATAACTTTTACAAGTTTTTATGCTAATTGCCCTTCTATGGTTAAATTCATTATCGCTTTATTTTTAAGGGGTGGGGGTGTCTATTGTTGCACCCTGTATTTTTTGAAATTATTAAAATTTCTTCATCCGAAAGTGTTTGTGTTAGAAAAGTACTTTATTTTTTTCAGCTGATTTTTAGAACACTTTTAATTAAGTTTTGCCCCGCGTTTGCTAGTTCTCATTTCTTCATAAAAATGTAAGTTTTTACTTTATCCTGAGTGCTAATTTTATCCTAGCTTTAATTACTATTTTATTTGCCAAAGAAAGAGAGACAATAATTCCCTTGGCAAGGCTACATAGCTTTGAATGCGATTTCCACTATCTTTGGTTTATTGATAAGCTTAAATCTGGGAACTTTGTATGAATGAATTTCTGTTCATTACTGCAAGTTTTTTTGTTGTGTAATGTTATATTTTATTTTCAAAGAAAAAGTGGATACGTTTAGTTTCTGTTAGGGTTCGAGGGCTTGGAATTTGGGTGTTTGGGTTGGCACAGGTGAAAGCCAATTGTTTAAACTAGGATTCTCCTATGCCAGTTCGTTTTCTCAGATCCAATACATCGCTAGAGTTAAAATTATTACCTTGAACTATTATTGTAGTTTGCTTGTGACGATGGGGTTAATTTTTGGCTTAATTTTAATGTATTTTGTCGTTGTCTTTTGCCTCCTGGTAAGTTTTTAGCTTATGATTTATTTTTATATTGCTTTTCGTTCTTTTACCTCGCACTTTTTTTTGCTTCCTAAGCTTATTCTAAGTTTCGCTTAAATCTTTATAGCACTTAATTATTGTCTTTAATTTATTTTTTTTCTTTTTACCAAAAATTATTATATTAGACTATAACTAATTATAATAAGATTACAGTTAGCTTGTACATGTAGCGCGCACTTAATGTAAACTCTTGCTGTTTTTCCTATTAAAATTATTTTAAAATTCTTCAAAAACAATTTTTTTCAAATTCGACTGGAAGTGTCACCTCAGAGAGTCAAAGGTTTGTAGATGCTTCGCATTTACTTAACAACGAGATACCAGCAGTGATCGAGCTCAACTCCAAATTTGCTAGCTTCCAATGACCCTATTTCAGTAGACTAACCTCCTTCGTTTTTTTTAAATTATTACCCCAAAATGTATTTTTCAATATACATATCAAAAGAATTGTCTTTTAATGCTGATTCTAAATATATAGTGTTTATTAAGTTTACCTTAACCCGTATAAAGTTAGGAATTTGAACGTTAATTATTTTAATATCAACTGTAACGTCCTGTGTAATTGTTTCCGTAATATTATTTCTATTTAGTTCCTGGATACAATCTACTTGTAGGCTAATTTGAATATAAGGGACAATTGGCTTCACTCTATTTGATTTCTACTATCAGACCGTGTTTTATCTGATATACACTCTATATGATATTCGACTAAACTTTACTGATTTATAATCAGACTAGACTTGAGGATGATTCGTTATTGAGTAACCGTAAGAGCGGACCAGAGTTATCAATATTAGCTATCCCAAAAGGATGCATTGCCTTCTCTGTTTGTCCTAATGTGGCTTATATTCTATGTAAACAAGCATACCAGTTTTCATACACTGGTAGATTTACATCCACATGGCTCGAAAGCAGCCATGGCTTAAAATTCAAATTAGAACTTTCTTTGGACGCATTTTGTGCGGCTAATTCAGAATTTGATTTTTTTTCTAACACCATTATTCAGATGAAGGTCCTCTGTGTAGGTAAAGGAGACCCTTTTAAGACCTATCCCCATTCCTCCATTTTCTGTGATTAACGGTTTCTTTCGCCAAATTTCTCGCCTTATGCAGAGTTCCCATCAGAGATGGGTAACAACTCTTTTTTTGCTTCCTTCGGCGACTTTTGATAAGCTTCCACATTTGTTTTCTTACTTATAAGGTTATTTTTCTCGTTTTTTCCATCCCTTTCCTCAAGTACATTAATTATATATTTATATATCTTTTCCTTCCCTTTGCTTGTGAAACTACATAACTAACCTAGTATTTGTTAGCTTTAACAAAGATAATTCTGTTGCTTATTACGTCGTAAGATGCTATATTTTCGAAGCATTTCTACTCCTAAAACACTCAGAAATGGCAGCTTCTAACCTATAATTGTTCGAAACACAATTTATGTGCTTCCTTTGCTAAATTGTAGCAGTTTTATCCTTGAATAATAAGTTTATAGCCTCTACCTGTAGTAAGGCTGACTTAGGACCCTATTTGCTACTATTATGTCTAAAATTATTTTATTTCTACTAGCGTTTCATCAGTCCAGCTATGGTTTTTTTTTATTTACGTATTATTTTTTTATTTTATTCTTCCAATTCACGGTACAAATACTTTATTATTTAGTAATATACGGCACTACTACATTGTATTTATTACTAACACTAAAAAACTACTAATTATACACTTACTTCTACTTGCTAAGAACTAGATACTGTATTTTTTTCTATTTTACAATTCTTGATTGAGCCTTTTTTCCATTTTTTCTATTGTACCCAAGTCTTTGAGGGGACACAAATCTATTTCTATGTGCCAAATTTTGAGCAAAGCTGCTCAAAGTTTTGCTAATTCGAGCATCGCTAAAAGCGAAGTCCATTTACTTTCCCCTTCTAATACGGTCATTTCTATTTTTTTATTTTTTATTTTGCAACCTTATTTAGTCTCCTCGACCCATTTTTCTGCAATGCCACCAGTTGTTGTGAAGTGTATTTTATGGTATTTGGGGGTTGTAGTTGTAGATGCCTTTATTCTCCCTTTATAGGGGAGATAAACTCTGGCCCTAAGGTAATTAAACTTTGGTAGCATGCCTTAGGCTATGACCGGACTAATGAGGCGTACCAGCTGGGTATGTTAGAGGGGCTAAAGGTAGATTTTATAGAGGTTGTCTATAATACAATACTTTTATTCAATTAACATATAATAATTCCAGATATAGATATTCTACTGGGACTGGCTGTCCCAAGTAGACAACAAGTCTCAGAAACTACAATAATACATAATAAGATACAGACACTTACAATGATCCGACAAGATTCCAAGATATTTCTAAAAACAACGGACCAGAGGTCAGTCCGGCATAAAGTTAGTATCAGTCTAAATCTAGTTGTTAACAGTCCGCCCCTTCCCATAAAATGTATCTTTTATACATTTTATCAAACACACCTTCCTTTAACCAACTGACGCAGTAGCTAGGAAGTGGTATTTCTCAATTTCCCGTTAAGCAGAAACTTGGCAGGATATATTCCTTATCTTAATAAAAAGTGGTATTTCTAAACTTCGTATTTGCGTCTTATATATTTTTACTAAATGAATAATTAACTAAATTAGAAAGCTTTACCACAACTAGCCAATATAAACCCGAATGACTGTTTATAAATATAAACTCATGGGTGAATGGCTTCACCCATGAAGCTAATCTAGGGATGTTAAGGCATGACCTGGAATGAAAATTTTCAAAAGATTCTCTTATTCCACCTTTTACTTTATCCCGTTTTTTTTTCTCTTTGTCTCCCCTATCTCTTTATATGTTTCTCTCTTACTTTGTGTGCAATTTCACGTTCCCTATTGTTGTTCCTAGGGCTAATATATCGTCATTTTTATTCTTTATTTCTTTCTATCATCTTATATGTTTTATTATGCTCTTTTTTAAACCTATCTTTGTTGTGTTCATCTCTTCTTCAGCTTCTTTACGGCTCTCCTTACTATTTCTATCCTAGCTTTTTTAATATTTCATAAAATTGCAATTCATTTGAAGTTATTTAATAAGTTTTAATACGCTTTTAGAGCAATTTATTATGGTTCGCAAAACAAATAACACTTCCAAAAAGTGATTTAATTTTTTTGCCTTTGACAAGGGAATATCTCTCGTTTAAAAAAATAGTCTTATATTGCCTGCTTTTAGATACTTTTGATGTTGTTCAATCCTAAAACAAAGAAAAAGAGAAATTTCACAACGAAGAAAACAAATGGAACTATGGCCAGTAGAAGGAAAAAACAAAATTAAAGCAACATGGATATTTTGCCTGTATCAAACGAGACGTCTTCAACGCTAAGAAAACAAAGATAAAACTAAAATAACCTAAATTAAATAAAATCTAAAATCAAGAAATAAAAAATACAAATATCTGTATGCATAATTGTGTTCTAGTCACTTTAGTCTAATCGCTTTATGGCTGGCCAGTTTGGCTTTTGATCTTTTGTTATACAATCCTGCTCACCAAGTCCTGAAATAATATTCTTATGACGAGCCATCAAACGCATTAAAAGAACCTTAAAACTAAAGGCGGTGCTTCATTACTCCTGTTGATCTAAGACCAGGGATGCTGATTGCTAATTTCAATGCCCAGAAAATTAATAAAGTAATGTAGATAACAGTAATAGTAACAGTAATGTAGATATAAAGTAATAGTAATAGATAACAGTAACAACAGTAATA
>JAQQPU010008640.1:0-17470 GCA_029168905.1 Artemia sp. Kazakhstan ARC1039 | reverse complement strand
TGTAAGTTTTCGTGTGTGTGTGTGTGTGTGTGTGTGTGTGTGTGTGTGTGTGTGTGTGTGTGTAACCGAATATGAATAAGTAAGCCGTTTAAATGGGATATTGAGAAAATAGATGTTTTTATGGAAATCAGTAATCTGTGTATTCTCTCTTTAAGGAAAGGGGATTTTCCTTTCATGAGATTTTCCAGCGGAGATAAATTCATTGGACTACCTGAACCAAAGATACAAATGGAAAAGCATTATGCCTAATTCCTTTTACCCTCTTAAAGATATAGTTTCAAATAATATGTCTGTAAAAGCTGTTATCCAAACATACAGTAGCAATCGAACTAGTTTTCTAAGTACTTTTTAAACCAAAAGACAAATAAGAGGTTAAATTCTTACGCATAAGCATCTAGCCTTTAAAATATACACAATGAATAGAAACTTATGTATATTCACACACGGCTGCGCAAGTAAATATTAAAATAAATTGAAAATACTAGAAACTACCGAAACCCTACGAAATACTTTGCAGTTCATTTTAAACCATCAATACAAAACTATTGATGCTACGTAAGAGTGATTATAGCATGTTTGCTCTGGAACTTACCCTTACTAGATTTTTTTTACCCCCTCCACCCCCTATATTGTAGATGCCAATTTCGGTATTTTTATTGACAAATAAAAGAATCCCCCCAAATATCTCAGAAAATGCATCCCCCCCCTATGCCTGCATGAACTGATGCCACTGGTGCTCCCTAGTTATAAATTAAATTTTAGAGTTTGTAAAGTTAAGCGCTCAAGAATATCTAATACTTTTTTTTTCGAAACTGGCTTTGAGTCAGGCATTGATAAAGCATGATGATATGATACTATTCTAGATCAAGATCTTGTCACTTAGCGTCATAACTTATCATAAAGATGGCGCGTATGTTTTAAAATTAGATTCTATGAATTGACTCAAATTCTTCATTAACGTCGGACATTTAGAAAGACTGCCACTAACATACAATACAAAAAACAATTGATAAATGTTACCTGTCCACAGTGTTCCTGATTTTTCTTTTGATATACTCGTTAATTTCAGGATACCTTGGGCCAAACTCTGTGCTATTATAGATGGCGCATAATGTTTTGCTCTAAGACAATGGGAAATTGATAAGAGTTGGATCATCAATCAACTCTTATTAGTTTCCTTTATTCAGCATAAGAAGATAGTGTCTAAAAACTACTAGTGTCACTCAATGGCATAGCTAGGGAGGCAAGGACGACTGTTCCCTGGCGCGGCTCTGATGGGGTGCCTCACTATGTTTTTTAGTCTAAAATGAACTATATTTTGTTTACTTAAATTGTGATCATGATGTTGCGGAAGGGGGGGGGGCTAAAATTTAAATTGTTTCTGGGAACTGGAAACCATAATTACATCTCTGGTGTCGCTTGCGATGTAGCGTCTGGTGACTTCGTTTACAAATTAAATATCTGATATGACATCAACTGACTCCTAACTTTACCCTAATAAAATTTTCCACAGAAATATATTAAAACTTTTTCTCTATAAAGAGCGCTAAATAAATAAGTGAAGCTCCTTCCCTTCCCCCGCTCCCTGTTAGTATCCATGCGTAATGCTTACTTTACAAATTTTGAACTTTTTTTGTCATTTTTTCTTTTACTAAATTGTGCTCTGTATTTTTTTTGTCCCAGGTCACTATTGTCTTTGTGCTGTAATTAATCTAATTTCTTTATAGGTTCTGCTAGTTTACTTCTGTTTTTTTAACCGTTTCGATATGCTTATTCCTTTTTCTCACCAACCTTCTCATATTTTTATTTATTTGTTTCTGTGTTCATCAACTCTGAAGTGCAAATTCAGCCCATCCAGGCTTGTAATTGACAATTATTTATTTTATTTCTGTGTTTATCAACTCCGAAGTCCGAATTCAGCCCATCCAGACTTGTAATAGACAATTTTCCAGAATGAAAATTATCTTCTTTTTCCTCACACTCTAGGTAAGGACTGTATAAGCATTGTGTTGACTTCGGTTTATCACTGCAGGCCAATCCTTACCTTTATATTGTCTGTTGCTTTCAGTTATTTCTGGTTATATTTTACTTTAGACTAAGAAACACAGTTTTTCGCTTGCCGGTTGCAAAGAATTGAAAAATTTCGATCCACTTGAACGAAGAACCAAACCTTTCTTGATAATGAAGCATTAACAAACAGTACTATGTGTTACTACCAAACTGTAATCAAAACAAAAAATAGATTAATTTGAAAACAATATAAAATTAACCTGATGTAGTGTCTACATTGATTAAAAATATCTTAACCCCGTTGCATTTAAATATCGGTCTCGAAAGTTAGAATCAAATGCACATTGCGTAATATTAAAAGGTTAGAAAAAAACATCCTCATGAACGAGTGCAGTATTGACAGAAAGTAAGACACTAAATTCAAATACTACGTGTCAAAAGCCTAAATGAGAGGTTTTAGCTCAGTGTAAAGCACAAGGTCATACTTTCACCGAGAAGGATGCTCATAGATACATATTTGTTGGCTTTTTTTTTTTTTTTTTTGTCGTCCAACAGTTTATGGTAACGAACTGCAAGTAAGGAGTGACGCCGCTCAATAGTAACCGAAACTAAAAGAAGCGAATATAAATTTTTATATTAATAGATATATCTAAAGAAGAAGTTTAGTGTTTCCCATGAAAGGCTACGAGCCTGAGAAAATTTACCTGATTTTCAAAAAAGGGAGAAAACACCACATAAAAGTCAAAGGACCTTAATGAAAATATTACTACTACTAAATAATTTCTTAGACCACACTGCTTTTCCATTTAAAAAAAAAATAAAAAAAAAAATTTTAAACAAGAAAAACGGGTTTTAATTTTCTATAAAGCAGTGAAATATAAAACAATTAATTATACACAAATACTCCGAATATTTCGGCCCCACGTCCGGGAGCCTTTCTCAACGGAAAAAAAAATATAAAATGAAACAAAAAAAAATTTCTTTTTAAAAAAACTTAACTTACATCAAAATAAAACATACTAAACACATAAAGAGAAAGAAAAAAACAAAAGAAAAATATAAATAAATAAGAAACAAAACTCACATATTAAATAAACACTTCCATGCACTGAATGTCAATAATGATTCAACTCGCCTCCTCACAGTATACAAATTGAAATCTATCAAAAATGAAGAATATATTTATACTAAGACCAAAACAATAAAAGGTCAACTAACCCCCCGGCCCATAACCTCTAATTAAATTTCACAAGTTCATCAACCAATTTATGAATTATAAATTGAACGGATTCGTTTGGTTGCAAGCTTAGCTGCAGTTCGTTTACTTTTCCCATCATTTAACCCATTCTGACCTTTGTTCGCAAGGTCATCTTTCGTTTCAGAACTATTATTAAAATCAGTACTGGTTGAATATCTTGCCTGCATTTTAATTAAACTATTACAAATTGAATTGATCCTAAATTCCCCTTCATCTTTATTGATACTAGTACCCCCATATATTATCTTTTTTATTTCTATAATTTCCCTGAAGCTTTGTAAAAGTCCTGCAGACGTATCTACTATTTTTGTTTGATCAAATAAAATACTGTGATGAGGAAAATTATAAAGATGTTCTGCAACAGCTGACTCAAACGTTTCTGGTGTTTTGTTTTGTTTTAGAGCGCAATCTATTGCATTCTTGTGTTGTTGTAGCCTATTTTCTAGAGTTTGTTGCGTTCTTCCCACATAAAATTTACCAGAAGAACATGGAATTTTGTAAACTCCCTTTTGCAAATTTCTCGGTACCTTGTCTTTCCCTTTATTTAACAACGAGCTTATATTATGTCCTGATTTAAATGCTGTATTTATATTATGTTTTTTTAATATTATGTTTTTTTAATTAGTACTACTACTACTACTAACAACTCACCGCAGCGCCAAGCCGCCTGAGGCGAACACAGCTACGCATGCTCCTCCTCCATCCCAATCTATTCAAAGCCTCCCTTTTCACGCCCGCCCATGAAGTTCCCATTTACTTTAAATATTTCTTTATGACGTCCTCCCACCCCAGACGAGGATGACCAGCTTTCCATTTAGACCTAGACGGTTGGCCGAAAAGAACAATCTTCGGCAATCTGTCATCCTTCATCCGCACAACGTGCCCTAGCCACCTCAACCTTTTTTTCATTATAGCCCTAGAGAGCGGTATTGAACCCCATTTTTCGTAAAGCCTATTGTTTGAAATACGAGCAGTCAGTCGGGTACCCAGAACAATCCTTAAGCAATTTCTCTGGAAAACATCTAGCAAATCTTCATCCGCTTTTCGGAGCGCCCATGCTTCATAGCCATATTTGACCACTGTCATCACTGTAGCTTCTAATATTCTAATCTTGGTTTGCAGACTTATCTTCCTATTCTTCCAAACTAATTTTAACTGTGAAGAAACACCTTGAGCCTTGGCTATTCTACTTTTGACATCTTCACTGCTCCAACCATCTTTACTAATAATACTACCAAGGTAAGTGAAGCTGCCCACCTGATCAATCTTTTCATTACCCGACTTCACCTTTTCATCTTCACTTATTCCTAGCTTTAGTGACTTAGTCTTTTTAATATTGATTTTCAAACCTATTCTAGCAACCTGAACTCGCAAAACCTCTAAAACTTCATTCATTTTGCTCACACTTTCATCTAGGATGTTAAAATCATCAGCATAATCTAAATCTAGGAGACTTTTTCCTCCCCATATGATTCCGTGGTCTCCCATTGCCTTTCCTGTGCTTCTTAAGACAAAGTCCATCAAAATAATCCATGTAAAGGGGGATAGAACATAATCCTGCTGAACTCCTGATTCAATACAAAACCAGCTGCTAACCCCGTTTCCTACCTTAACCGCAACAGTGTTATTCTCGTACATAGCACTAATCACTTTAATGTATTTTTCTGTAATACCATACAAGGATAAAACCTTTACTAGAGCTCTTCTGTCAACAGAATCGAACGCTTGCTCATAATCTATAAAACTGAGGACCAAGGGTGTTTGAAAACTCAGGGCCTGCTCAATTATTAACCTAAGAGTGAAAATTAGGTCGACACATCCACTACCTTTTCTAAAACCGCACTGTTCTTCTCTTAAAACTTTGTCTAAGGCATCTCTCAGTTTAAAAAGTATCATATTACTAAGTAATTTACTACCTACAGAGACCAGACTAATGCCTCGATAATTACCACACTCACTTTTATCACCTTTCTTATAAAGTGGCTTAATTAAGGTTTTCCTAAAATCGGTAGGTACTTCCCCTCATCAGATTCAGCGTATCAGAGAGCCCTACTGTAGAGGTTCTGCAAAAATGTGGCCAGAAGAAAGATCACTGATGCGCGTTCATTTGTCGTCTTTTTTGTTATCTTTTTCCCAGGGAAAAAAAAACAAAAAAAAAGTCGTCTTTTTTTGCGCTAAGGTTTGAATGTTGTCCAAATTCTCTGATAACGACTCCTGAAACGCAAGAGCCGTTTAATTAGAACAATAACAATCTTTTTTTAAAAGTACCAAAACACTCTAGCGTAAAGAGCGAGTTGATAAGGAGGAGTAGCCCTCCTCATAATAATTTCTGTTCGTTTTAATTGTTAATGTTGCTCCTTACTTTGAGTTGAAAAATGTGTTTTTTTTCTATTTGATTTTACCATGATTGACCTTTCGTACAATATTTATTATTATTTCTTTTTACCCATCAAAATCAGAAACAACACAAAAGAGAACAAGCAATACTGGAATAAAGAAAAACAGGAACAGCGCAAAATTAATTTCAACCCACTCCAGGAACGGAAAAAAAAAATGATAAATAGGGTGGTGCGGAGGGATAAAATTTAGAGTTTTCAAGCACAAAGGTTTATTGAGATCATCGTTTTGAGGTGGTGTAATAACAAAGTCAAACTTCACCACTAAATTGCTTTTTCGGTGCCAAATTGGTAAATGAAGCAAAAGCTTAAAGTATCTGTAATATACCATATGCAATGTGTAATAATGATTTAATTTCTGTAATATATTCAATATATCTTCCTTTTTTGGATGAAATTTCCCCATCACCTACTCTTATACTCTTTATGGAAACTCTATAAACCGGAATTTTGATACCCATAGATACATCAATAGAATCAGATTTTTATGCTGATTTCAAAAATATATGTTTAATTAAGTTTAGTCTTACCCATCAATAGTTACATGCCTAAGAAAATTTGCCTTATTTTCGAAAAAAGGGGGAAAAACCCCCAAAAAGTTCATAGAACTAAAATCACACCATCGGATTCAGCGTATCAGAAAACCCTACTGCGGAAGTTTCAAGCTCCTATCTGCAAAAATGTGGAATTTTGTTGTTTTTTTTCGTCAGAAGAAAGATTACGGATGCGTGTTTATTTATTTTTTTTTTTTTATTATTATTTTTTTTTCCTCAGGGGTGATCGTATCGATCCAGTAGTCCTAGAATATCGTAAGAGGGCTCATTTGAACGGAAATTAAAAGTTCTACTGCCCTTTTTAAGTAACCAAAAAAATTGGAGGGCAAGTTGGCCCCCTCCCCAGCACATTTTTTCCCAAAGTCTTCGAATCAAAATTTTGAGATAGCCATTTTGTTCAGCATAGACGAAAATCTAGTAAATATGTCTTTGAGGATGACTTAATCCCCCAAAGTTCACGGGGGAAGGGCTGGAAGTTATGAACTTTACCAATTGTTTACATATAGTATTGGTTAATGGTAAGTATAAAGACGTTTCAGGAAGGATTTTTTCTGATGGGGGGGAGGGGGTGTCAGAGAAGGGGGTTACGGTGGAGGATCCTTCCATGGAGGATGTTTCCTTGGGGGAAGCGACATTCTATGAAGGGGGCGCCGGATTTCCCAGCATTATTTAAAAAACGATCAGAATTCAAATACAAAAAGCTAGTTATTTTAAATGAAAGTAAGGAGCAACATTAAAACTTAAAACAAACAGAAATTATTACGTATATGAGGGGGTTCGTCCCCTAGTCAATACCTCGCCCTTTTCGCTAAAGTTATTTTTAGTACTTTTAAAAGAGCTATCTATTCTAATTAACCGGCCTTTGTGATTCAGGGGTCTGTTATTCGAACAAAATTCGAACTTTAGCGTAAAGAGCAAGGTATCGACTAGGGGGCAAACTCCCTAATATACGTAATAAAACATACGAATATAGAAGTTCGTTACGTAAGTTAACTCGTAAGTTACTTCAGAACAAAATTTCGAGAAAGCCATTTAGCCAAAAAAGTAAAATTAATATGCAAATTTCGTTTTAATTATTCATGCACGGTGAGCCAAAATAAAAGCTGCATTAATTCAAAAAAGTTCAGAAATTAAATAAAAAAAACAAGTTTTTTTAACTGAAAGTAAGGAGCGACATTAAAACTCAAAACGAACAGAAATTATTCCGTATATGAAAGGGGTTGTCCCCTCCTCAATACCTCGCTCTTTACGCTAAAGTTTGAATCTGTCACACAACTTTATTTTTAAAAGAATAAAAAACTTTAGCGTAAAGAGCGAGGTATTGAGGAGGGGACAGCCCCTTTCATATGCGGAATAATTTCTGATCGTTTTAAGTGTTAATGTCGCTCCTTACTTTCAGTTAAAAAAAAAATAGTTTTTTTTATTTAATTGTCCTACAAAATCGGCAGAAAATCTATTCAAACAGAAAGTAAAGGCTTTAGTGCCCTAATTTGTGACCAAAAAGATTGAAGGGCAATAAGCCCCTTCCACGCCCCTTCTTTCCTAAATTCCTCCGATCAAAACTTTGAGACAGCCATTTTGTTCAACACAGTTAGAAGGTTCAATAACCATGCCCATAGGGATAACATGATCCGCTAGAGCCCCAAGGTTAAGGGCAGCAACCTATGAAATTTGCCCATTGTTTACATAAAGTATTTCTTATTGGAAAGTATATAGACATTTTCCGGAGGGGGGGGGGTATTTTCTGCTGGGAAGGATTTTTCAAGGGGAGGGAAATTTCTTGGGGCGAGTTTTACAGGGGTAACTTTACACAACATAAATTTGCCAGAATTTCTATACGAAATTCTCTTTATTTGTTGTATTTTCTCTTTGCCAACTCAATTTTACACATGGAAATGTTCCGGGGGAACTGTTCGGGAGGAGTTTTTAGAGGGGTTGGAATGCCTAGAGGATTTTTCCGTGAGCAGGAGAAAAGGGAGTTTTAGCAGGGAAGCAGGGGAGTTTTATGGCATGATTTGAAAAACCATCAGAGATTAAAATTTTTTTCAAATGAAAGTATACTGAGGATATGTTTTCATGTGAAATCGTCCACAAGAAATTTTCCGGGGGTCCAATTTGCTGGCACTATTTGACAAAGATCAGAAATTAAGCTAAGTGAAGAGCCATACGCCGTCAATGTCTTCTCTTTCTTTCGATGGACTAAAGTAATTTTTTTCTCCTATCCTCAAAAGTTTTTTTGTACAAGAAAGCTCATGTGGGATTTACAGTGTATGCCCACTTAAGTAGCAAGGTGAATCCAAGATACTATTTAGTATCAATTTAACGTAATGGCGTATCTCCAATATCATAGGGAATAGGGTATCAAGTTCAAATATGAAGGAAATGTTAAAGGGGACGGGACAAGCGAACCGGTAAACTCTGACTTTGGAGAGAGAATAGGGGAGACTGGGGTTGAGCCAGACGTGTGGTTTATATGGACAGTCAAGTATGAACACATAGCGGCTTAGCAAAATTCCTTAAAAAATCATAGAAGACGCACCATCTAGCGTGCTGCTATCACGCCAGTTTGGACTACAATGTTTGGCCTGGTTGTTTTCTATTTTACAAAAAGTTTTTTAAGGTAAAAATAGTATGGATTTTAAATGGTGACTAAGATTATTTGATTTGGAATAAAAAATTTTCTGGAGAAAAATAACTCATTTCGGAAAATTTTAAAACTGAGGATGGAGCGCCATCTATTTGAATTTCTTCAAGTAACTTCCACGTCGAGCAAACTTTTTTTTACTTACTTTAGTTAGAGAAACTGGTGGTCGCAGTACCTGCTGTCTAGGGCCTCTCTGACCAATTGAGGACCCATAGTCACTTCTCAAGAGTTCCGGTCTTTCCCCCGACAGTCTACTGCTACTGATTTGGGGCAACAAGCCCCTCACTGGGTCCAAACCAGAACATTTACCAAAAAAGAGTTACAAGAACAGGCGAGAGCTTTTACAGTAAAGACGACCAAAAACCGTGGACAGTCGCCAGAAATTGTTGAAAATAGTAATAGAGAACTTATTGATTTAAACGCCGTCCCGAGTGATAAGTCGCTTCTTTATGATGACGTGGGAGACATCGAGTCTTTTGATCCCTATTCGCTTGTCGTAAATGATTTTGTTATAGTAAAGTTCGTGATTGACAAGCGCAGTAGAAAGATTTTTCACGTTACTCAGATCGAAACTGTGAATAAAGGTAATTTCATGGTTTTCTTTATGCGAAAAATTGGACAGAAGCTGGTGTTTTCAGATTTTAGATAAGGTCAGTCACGAACTAATGTTTTAGCAGGATGTCCATACCGTTACTTTTATGGTGAAGTCAGAGCTCCAGAAAAGTCATTCCATTAGAAGAAATGCCGTTCCTAAAATTAGTGGTCTTTACAGGTAAGTTAAAAGAGGCAGAACAGGTAAATCCAGCTTATCAAATATACTGTAGAAGTTCAAAATTCCAGGTATTGTAGAAAAGGAAGGGGGGATGGGCAATAGGAAGATTGAAGCTTCCTGTTTGGGGAAGGGCTAAATGTGTTTTGTTTCAAGGAACCTATATTGTTTCGTAATACAAGCAGCTACATAGACGTGAAATCTAGTCATATCTAAAGAGTAAAGTAAACCGAAAGACACTATTTGTTGTCAGTTTATCAAAAGATCGTATGAACGATATCTTGGAAACGGCTGAGGGGATCAAGTTGAAAGTTTCAGGTAGATTTTGGGGCGAGAACATGTAGACCCCTAATTTTGGCTCCGGAAAGGGCCAAACATCTTTTGTATCAAATCTGCCTAAATACTTTGGCTCTATTAGTCCGGTTGGGGCACAGTATAAGTATATATGAACAGTAGCGAAAAACTTGTTCAAAAACGACACACATCATAGCGCGCTGAATGGGAAGTTCCCAATACGTTACAGCAGTAGTTTCAGTTGCTTCTTCGCATTCAGTCAGATCATAGCTTATGCAAAGCGCTAAACATTTGTCATTGCGCGTGCATGAAGTATCTGAGTTATGAAGAAAGGTCTATACTGATATGGGTAAAAAAGTCTTTAGTGGAGAGTATAAGACTTTTCGCTGCTGTTCATATATACTTATACTGTGCTATGGGAGTATAGTCTATTCACGGTAAAAGTAAAATATACTATATTTGCTCCGGTTAACAAAACAGGATCTCCACAGTATTTCAAGGCCGTCTTAGGATATCAAGTTGAAGATTTCAGGAGGTGCTGTGGGGTGAAGTGGATCTCAAATTTTGACTTGAGAGAGAGGGCAAAGGTGCATCAAAAGAGCTGTGCAAATCAAGGCTGTCAAATTAGTATACCTGCAATATCTTGTGAATGGTTTATGGTCTGCAGTTCAAAATTTCCGGTGGTGAGGGTAGGGGAGGTGGGGGGGGGGGGGCAAGGAGACTTCAAATTTGTGTTGGAGGGGACAGGGTAGATAAAATTTTTTCCGATCAAAAATCTTTTGTACTAGAAGCACCCAGGGGATAATTTCGCACGTGGGAGTAGGAATGTAAATCCAAGGATACTAAGTGGTACAAGGCTATAAAAATAGCATTTTTTAACATCTCTGGAATTGCTAGATGTATCAGGTTTAAACCTTCAAAAAGTTCTAAGTAACAAAGTGGACCCTAAGCTTTGACTTGGGGCTTCAGGAAGTAGGCTAAAAATGTATTTTTACAATCAATCTAAACGTCTTTACACTATGATCCTGTCTGAAAATTGTAACATGTTCACGGTTAAGTACCCAAGGACATGAAAAGACACTAAGTACAAACATTATCGCTTCGCAGCATATAGAACACATATCTATACAACTTGTTTAAATAAGCCAGCCAGGGGCGTCCCAAGAGGGGGGAGGGGCGTGCCGACCCCCCAACTTTTTGGCCTTCAGAAAAAACTTCGGCCGAAGGCAAAAATTTCGGCAGAAATTTTGTAAAATCGGCCGAAATTTAGCAAAGTTCTTGATTTCTGCAGAAAATTCGGCATAAATCAGGTGGCGATTCGGTATAATTTACGAAGATGACCCCTTGATAAAACGAACCTCGGGACGCCCCTGAAACTAATCCATGGTATTTTCTGTATTTATAGAATTTTGACAAACTAGCGTCTTACTGAAGCACAAAGAGCATATGATTTTTATATTTAGAAACATAATGCGCTTTAGGAGTCTTTTCAGGGATGTTTTTATATGATTGGGATTCTTTTAATTTGGTAAGCGTTGAAGATTATCGTTTCCCAGACAAGTCAGAAGTGAAGGTGTCTGGGCAGGAAGGCGCATCATAGCTTGAAAGTATCTGTACTAAGGGCAGAAATAATACAGTTTCAAGAGTTTGTTTTTGGTTTATTAATTCTTGATTCCGAAATACACTAAACTGAATTTTCAGAGTAAAAAATTAATAATATCATTTATTGACAATTTGACTTGAGAAGCAAATGAGTTGCCTTATAGATTAGTCAGTCATTTTTGTATTGTCTTAATGAATTATTTGTTGCGACAGTAAAATTTCTTCTTTTTTATGATTGAGTTTTTTAGGAAAATTTAAATTGTATACAAAAAAATATTACTATCATGATTGGTGAGAATTTTTGAGAGCCTTACAAGTTTTTTTTTTTACAGGCTGCTTGAAGACTTTTCTCCTCTAGAACAACGTTCTGTGTTTTCTGTTTGTATTTTCGCGTGGATTTTGCATTTTACCACAAGAAACCGACCTTAAGACCTTTGCCATCCCTCAATACAATGTTAAGCCTCTTGCACCTAGACCAGAATGATTCGCTTTTTCAGATAGCCATGTGCCAAAGTTACTATGCTTGTTGCTATTTTAGTTCCCGTGCTTTATAATGTGTTTGTTGCTGTTTATTCGTGCTTGCGCTTCTTCTCTCCTGCAATTCTTCTTTTGTTTATTCCTGTGTCTGTCCTGTTGTAATTACGGTGTTTTTCTACCCCTCTTTTGTTGCTTACTTGTCGTGTTTCTATGCTTTTCCTGCTTGTATTTCCGTGTTTGATCCTGTATTTGCCCCTCTTTTTGTTCTTATATTTGTTCCGACTTTGTTGTTTGTATCTGTTTCTGTGATCACTCCTGAGGTAAATCCCACATCTCTCTCAGCTAAGACGAAATTTGTGTTTGACAACCACAAAACACTCCCTGAAGGCTTAAGCCCGGGCCATTTAGCCATCAGGGGGGGGTGGTGCCTTCTCTCCCTTTTAGATGCAGATAAGCAAATTAATAAAATTTTATGTTATTTCTATTATCAATCAAACATGCAACACTCGAAAAAAAACCTGTGGCTTTCCCTTATCTAAAACCCAGTAAAGAGTGAATCACATATTGAATCTATCGCTTCTTATTAGAACATTTTTTCGCTTAAAGTACAGATGACAATTAAGTAATGTTGCATATTAATATTTTTAATCTAGTAAAAACCGATTTTACGGTGTCCTTGTTTTCTTGGTAGTGTTTTTCCCCTCGCAGATTTCAGCGGTAGTATATTCTTCTTTTTTTAAGTCTTTTTTTTTATTTTTGTGAAACTAATTAAACTATTGTCAAATTGTAAAGGGATGTTCCAGTGTTCGGGCCTTGTGTTAGTGCCTGTCTTTGATGCCATTCTTGTAGCTACGTTTTCCTTTGCTCCGTCGTTCCTGTGTGACAACAGCCGCGTTTTCAGGCTCAGCGGGTTCGAACATCTTTTCCTGTTTTTGTTCCTCTTTCCGTTCCTGTGCTCCTTTCCTTCTTTCTTGCTTCTTTCTCGTGTTCCCATGTTTTCTCCGGTTTTTGTTACTGTGTTTGATCCTGTTTTCGATCTTGGTCCTTGTTCATGTTTTTGCTGCCTGTGTTTATTCCCTTGCTCACTCCTGTGTTTTTACAACTTCTGGCTTTTCCAATATTTATATTATTCTTTCTTTCAAAATCCTTGTGTGCTACATCGTCTTATATCTATGGAAGAAAAATGAAAGATGTGTGTGTATTTTTTTTCTATGTCATTAGTTCATGTGATTCAGGAACGATTCCAGGTCTCTGATCATTATGAATAATGGCTTAGACGATTTTTAAAAATTCCTTTATAATTCTAAATAGATTGACTGTCTTAAAGTGTTTATTGATAGCTTTCCGGCTCGGAATATGATTCTGGTGATAATATTATGCGAAAGTGCCATATTATCCAAACAATTAGGAGAAGGTCGTAGTGTGATTTCGTAGTGTGATCTTTTACATTAATTAACAAGGACTATAAAATTTCATATTTTTGGTAAAATCAGCCCTTCTTTGATAAACTACGGTCTCTTGGCTTTCTACCTCTTTATCATCACCTCTAGGAAAGGAACATGTACCAGTGACAATCCTTCTCATGGAAAATACTAAGTTTTGTATTTTCGTGCATAGTACCTTTAATCTTCTCAGACAAGTTGAATTTCATTATATAATTTCTCAATTCTCGCCCATTTTTGTCGGTGTTTAGGGCCTCCTTTTAGAACTATACAAATTCTCTTCTGTTAATAGCTTTTGATGTGTCAAATTTATATTAATGATTTTGGTATCTTTAGTAGCAGTCCAAAAATTAAAATCTGCTGATGTATATATTCTAGCCAACATTTCGTTTTTTACAGTTTGGTTTCTATTGACAAGGATTAATCTTTAGTTAAAGTTCCTTGCCTCAGCCTCATTGGCTGACTTAAAGTTTAATCTTTGTGTCACAACAGTCCTAGAAATATAACAATCTACACACACGGAAACTCCTTAAAATATTTCTCGGGGGAAGGGATCTACATTACCCCTTTGCTGTGGCACAGTCTCTTTTGTCGCTGGAACATGATATTTGAAATTTCAATGTTCTGTCAAAAGGAGTCCCTATATTCTATGACCAGTGATCCGATACGGTCGTCTTCTGGAGGAAAACAAAAAGAAAGCAATTAAATAGACAAAAAGGCACAGCCGCGATAATTCTTCTTGAGAAAAGTAAGGAATCTCGTAGTTCTGCAAAAAGGAACTTGAAACCTCTGCTACAACATTCTCCAATATGCTAAATTTTATTATGCAATTTTCATTGGGATCTTTCCACTTCTAAGCTTTTTTGTTTTTTTGTAGAAGAATGCAAATTTTTATACTAGCGACTTCTTATTGGTAACACTAAACGTCGCGAGTAATAGACATTCGAAATTCAAATTGTTTTGATAAATGTATTTTTAGCAAACTTTCGTTTTTTTAGAGGTACGATTACTCTTGTGGTACCACTTCGATGCGCCACTATTTAGTTACAGTTTGTTGCCAGCAACTATTTGACTCTTTCTACCCAGTGCCAGTAAAGGTTTCATTTCAATTTTTCATACCACCAATTCACTTTGCATCTTTAAAAATTACGCTATGGAACTGATATTTGTTGTGGTGTTATTGGTTATGGATAGAAGAACCTTCCTCTGTGGAAGTGAAAAGGCAGCAGAAGCGATCGCTTCAATTACAGAGTAATTTCCCTCCTATCAGTTCCCGGCCATTGTTTACCATGACTCTGCTGGATAAAAGCACATAATTCCTCCGCTAGTGCCGCCGGAATCAGCAAGCGGGTTTCATGCCTAATAGGTTCCAGATCTTCTCCATTCGTCAGGTTGTAGAAAAGACCCGCGAGCCCCAAGGTACAGTATATATTGCCTTTGGCGATTTCAAAGCAGTCTTTGATTCGGTTGACCGTGATTCTCTCTGGCTAATACTTGAATGAACAAGACTTCCTGACAAGCATTGCCGTCAGTTCAAGGCCCTCTGCACTGATGCTAAGAGCTCCGTCCAGATAAACGGTTGTTGCAGCCCAGTATTCGAAATAAATACCGGTGTGAGGCAAGGAGATGCTGCCGCCCCGAACTTTTCAACGCCGTCATCGATTACGTTATTACCACAAATCATATCCATTTTGGACTGCAGTTTGGCGACCAAAGCCCAAGTGATTGCGACTTCGCGGATGATATCGCTTTGATATGCACGTCTGCAGCTGAACTCGAAGAAGCCCTTACCACACTGTCGGAAGAAGCGCAAGATTTAGAAGAGCGCAAAATTTTGAAGAGCGCAAGAGGGGCTTCTAGACCCTGCAATTGACATATTTAAATCAGCAGCTTCACTATTTTCCATGTTTTGAGTCCATGGATGTAAGTCATTTCATGATATGAGTCCATGGATAAGGATGAATCATGACTTTGAATTTAAGTCTATTCATGATTTCTTCACTTTAATAAAAACAATTCATCTTCGTTTTTACCAAGCGTAAAGCTCTAATCTAGATAAAACTTTGAAGGTTATAAAGCTTTTAAAGGTTTTTTGTTCCAAAACGTTGACTTCTGGTTTCGTTTAAGTGAAATTGGAGTATTATTAAATATCTAAATTTTGGCCAAAGAAAAATGTAAGATTTTTCAAAAGGCATTTTTAGTTTTGTCATTAATACTCCCTTCAAATTGATTCACATCAGTTTCTGATGGCTTGGACAGAAACTATACATCTAACAAGTAAAATAGTTGTATTTTTCATTTTTTTGAAATGATATTGTAATTTTTAAGGAGTATTATTCTTGAATTAGTTGCAGAAGATTTTTAAATAGTTTTCAAAGGTCAGGTCTACAAAAATGTTATTATTTAATTTCCTGTCTTTTCATTGGTGATGGTTGGATAACTCATTAAACGATCTCGTTCTTCTTTATGCTTGGTATTTTATTGCCGTTCTCCCTCCCTCTTTCTCTATGTGAATTTTTCTGTCTGTGTCATTCCCCGCTTATCTCTATCTCTTTCTCCCTATATCTCTCTCTCTATACCTTTTTCTTTCTCATAAGTACTCTATCTCTCCCTCTAAGAACAGTGCAATTTAGAAAAAAATATTTTGCTAAAGAAGATAGAAACATGAATCTAAGTTTCCAAAATTTGCAACCACACTCTTCAAAAGCATTGTGATTAATAAGTCTTTAAATTCTTGGTAATAATATACAGCTATTTTCATCTGTTTTTCGGGGTTATTTGTCAATTGTGTGGGCTGCGGAAGAAGCTGGGGTTTGTTTCTTCAACCTTGATCTTTTATTTGTTATTAGTGTGGGAAGTTTGAAGACTGCTGACAAATTGTAAAACAAAGTGATGTCTTTGCGCTTTGCGGCAAAGCGGGTAGCTAAAATGTTGTTGAATGCTACCATATGTGTTCATCTGGCCATATATGTTGCCAGATTGGTAATACGTAGCAAATCCTCTTTCAAATAAATCTAGCTTAGAATCATGTTTGACTATTGTATTTTGCCTTTTATTTTTAACTGCCCCATTTATTCTCTTTGTTTTCATTGCTTTATGGAATATTTTCATTTAATCTATTATAAATATAAAAATACATCTATGAATACATGAGCAAGAACAGAAAAAATTAATTAACATGAGACCAAATTAATGGATTTAGAATAAGAGCTGGTCCAGGGCTTGTTATTTTCATCGCTTCAAAGCATCTAGTGTAACCTTTGTGACCATCTGATTGGCTGATTTTGGATCTGACTTTGAAGTAGATTAGGAACTTGAACCTTCGTTAAACCTTGATTGTGTTGAATCTGTGCATGTTGAACGATCTTATACGGGTTAAAATAAAAATTTTGAGGAATTGGATAAGGATAACGATTATGATGTTGAGGTAAGCCATTCAAAGTAGGGCTTTTATTCGCTTCATGTACTGGTCTATTCAAGGGATGATTGTTGGCTGGAAAGTGGTGAAAAACCGGCTGCTGAATTGCTTGCACTATATTTGTTGCTGGTGGATGATATAATTGGCTTGCAGTTGCGTGATAGTTACGTACTCCAGTTTGTAAACTAAAATAAAAAAATATATCACTTCTTGAATTTGCAAAAAAAAGCTACAAGCTTAAATAATCTTTTAAAAACATAGTGGCTTTAAAAAAGGAACAATCTTGTACAAAAGCCGGTTCAAACCAACTCTTTTAAAATCAAGACTATGATACGTCCGAAAATAACAAATTTAATCTTCTGTTATGTTAAAATTTTTGTACAACATAAGCATAGCGTTTTTAAACTCTGCATTATTATAAATATGATATTGAAAAACGGGTATCTAAAAATGAGATGAATATATAAGAACAGTTAAGGCCAATTCACAAAGAGATTTTAGTAATAGGCTATTGGGAAATAGCTAGCACTAACTTAAGCCAATCAGAATATTTCTTAGAACATTTTATTCAACCAGATAATTTTATAAGAAATCTGACTGGCTCAA